>OY365788.1:26901872-27129372 GCA_959347405.1 Napeogenes sylphis
AAATTTTTCCATTTGGTTTAAAACTTGATGGGGCTTTTGTTAATTATTAGTCTAATCCATATTGTGTTATTTAATTCATACCTGTAATTGTATGTGTATTTACTTTTGTGTATTTAAATATTTTTGTTAGTACATTATACAAATTGCGCTATTTACAAAGGTCACCCTCCAGCGATAACACCGGTTGTTAAGTTGTCTCTGTTGAGCTGCAACATACTGTTATTTATTTTCTGAATCTTATAAGTTTTAACAAATATATAATATTATGTTAAATAACTGACAATGCAAAAAGTAATATAATTTTTATTTGTTGCAGTAAATTTTCAAGGAGACATCGCAATTCCTGATGTAGATTATTTTAAGCCTACAAACTCTGCACCTACAACATCTAAAATTAACAAATCACTCCAAGAAGAAGTTGAAAGACTTAAGAAAGAAGTTCTCTTAGAAGGACTTCAAGTTGAGGAAGAAGGTCTACCGGACATATTAAGAAAGAGAACCAAACAGCCATTACCAATCTCTCAAGAAAAGCCTAAGAATTATAACGAAGTAACTGTATTGTCTAAGGTTTGTAAAATATTAAAATGTTGATATTTTTTTATTTTAAAACAAATGTAATGATGCCTAAACAAATGTGATCTTAAAAACATAGTTAACCGTTTAACAGATTATTCCACCTGGTCTTGACAAATCAATGCTAATGAAAAATGGAAAAATACCACCAGGGGAAGATTTAGATAGTATTAATATTGGGAATCAAAGTAGAGCTACTAGTTCTAATCAAACAAATATAAACGACAACCTCACAGAATCTGAGAGTTTAGAACAAGACGGCGTTTTAGTTGTGAATATTTCGACTGATAATATATTAAACCTGGATGAATTCTATCCTAACATTCAACTTAGCAATTTTTCGAATAAAATGGATGAAGTTACAAACAAGATTCAAAGCAACAGTCGTGAAATAACGGGCGACAAGAATAACTTAAAATTTAAAGAATTACCGGAAAATGTGACGGTTGCTCCTGCTCCTACCAATGGGGTTATATTAACCAATGAAGATGATGAATCAACAGATTATGGAAGCTCTCCTAAAGTAATTAATAAATCCTATCAAGAACTTAATGCTAAGTCTTACGAGATTAATGATTTGCTGAAACCCACCGAGAGTTTGCAAAGCTTATTAAACCTTTCTAGTCATAAACGACGGCGAAGAAGAAGACATGGTAATAGAAGACGGTAAGAATGTATTATTGAATCAATATTTCTTAATTTTACGAACACGATTTAGACATTTCTTATGAATAAAAAAGAAAAACAATCCGAGTAAAAACATCTTCCTATAAAATCCAGGTTTGTCAAGTTATGTAACACAACACAAAAAGCAATTTCATTTTATGCACTCGTAATCCAAATTCTGAAAGAGTCCAGAAAGAGGAAATTTAGAAAAACTACAAAACTACAAAGGAAACCATCTTAAAGGAAAATAACACATCTAAATTAACTTACTTTTTCCTGCAACTTCAAATTCATAAAATACAAATAACTCACGTGAAAATCATATCATATTTTAACACAATCTTAACATAATAATAAGAAACAAAAAACTCTTGAAACACCGCAGTAATATTTCGCAGTGCGCTAAGCGGCCTAAGTGAATTATATGTACTCGTATGTATGTATGTAAGTATATGCACCCAGAACTACATACACTTCCGTTCATTAGCGTTATTGACAAAGCGAGCTTTTTGCTGAAAATGAGTATCGTATCTTTGAGATGTCTCTTAGTACGACGTCGGCAACATAATCGGTTTTTATTACTACTACTACAATATTATAATTTACTGAATGACAATACACATTTTATTAAAGTAAATAATTTTTTGTATATGTAAAATAAAATATTTTTACTTTATACCTCAATAATGAACTAGGAGTTTTATTCCTACTGATACTTAAGCTGACTAATAATTATATATTTCATAGGCTACGAAACATTCAATGGAGTGAAAGATTAGGACACAATACAGTCAAATATTCCAATGAGAATACTAGTGAGGAAGAAGAAAAAAGGCTTTTTCGCCATCAAGAAAAAAAAGACGGATTAAACCTGTATCATTATATTTTACCCGAACATGAGTTTTATGATAAATTCGAGGTAAAATCTCCACAAAAAGAAGAATTTAATAATAATGCGAGCCAATCGTTTAAGGACTGGTTTTTTCGGGACTCTGTAGATGACTTAGAAGCTAGCGAAAGTCGGTACCATGGAAGCAACCACTATAATCATACAGAGGTAATTAGTATAGTCATAAGTTCAAAGGCTTTTGTATACTATTAATTAACTTTCCTCTTTTTCATTTCAAAAGAGCATTATAAATTTGTTTTTCTTGATATTAATTATCCCATGTTTTTTCTCTTAACATATTTCTTTTTTTACGAGTACAAAATATCAAATTGAAAAACTTCTAAGAAGTCCTTTCTAGTGCCAGGCCTAGCTTACGACACTGCAGTCTTAAAAAAAGGTCAAATACATAAAAAATATATTATACCAATAATATATATACATATTATTGCTTTTGTAATAAGATGACCACCTCTTGCAGGCAGCCTCTTTACATCAATCCTAACAACATTTGTTTTACGACTTTTTAAAATTAATAGTTTGTGAAAATTAAATTTTCTCCTACATAATTGATTTGTTGGATTGGCGCCCGAGGGTTGACCTTTTAAGTACTTCTTATAAAATACAGAGTAATAAGTAAAAGAGGAAGAAAATTTTTTTTGTTTCGTTTATTTGTGTTGTTTATCAAGATTTGGAAAAGTTATAGAACAGATGTAGTTGGAATTGATATAAACAGGCTGCATGGAAGAGGTGGTCAACTAATTAAAAATAACCCTGTATATATATATATATATATATATATATATATATATATATATATATATATATATATACATATTATGTATATATAAGATATGGATATGATATTGGAAATACAAAAAACATAAAGACATTATCCGGAAAATATTATATTTAAAGATAACAAAAAGACACCGTACAGCGAGAGCGGCGACCAACAGAAAGGAACGTATTTGGGAGAACGGCGTGATACCATACGAGATTGACGGCAACTTCAGCGGAGCACACAAGTCGCTCTTCAAGCAGGCGATGAGGCACTGGGAGAACTTCACCTGCGTCAAGTTTGTGGAGAGAGACGCGGATTTACACAGAGATTACATTGTGTTTACTGAACGACCTTGTGGGTGAGTGATTATGTATATATACTAATATATAAAACCATTGAAGTTTGTTTCTTTGTTTTTCATTTTGACAGTTAGATTTTAATAAAATATATTTTATGTGTTAATCAAATTATCGATGAAGGTAATATTTTATATTCTTAAAACCAATATTAGAAAGACTGAAAAATATGGGAAGTGCCTTTTACTATATTTTGTCAGATAAAGGTTATGTCGGAGATAACCTTGTTTTACATCGTTTATCATTCTTCTGTAGTCACGAGGAAGAACCAATACTTTATAATTGATGCTGTGGTTTACTGATACTTCTTAGATAAATTAATTAATACAAAGGTGACGGTCATTAACAAAGTAGATATATAATATAGTATATAACTTAATTAATATTTTTGTTTTATGTAATGAATACTTGAATTAGTAATAATGGTAGTATTTACATATATACAATTTAAACCATTTTTCAAATAATTATCTGGTGTTTCTGAAGTTATTTAAATGTTTAAATCGTGTTAAGTGCTGTGTACTTAAATGATTCAAAATTTAAACGAGCTGAAATTTAGGCCAATTTCAGACAATTCATTGCACAAATTATCAAATTATAGCTTTGCATGACAGAACTTGATTGACAAAATTACTCATTATCATTATTTAATTTACTCTTAACTGTTTTATTACAAGAGTTTTAGTGAAAAGTATTAAAACACTTCGATCATAATATAAAAATAGAATAAAAGTTTTATAGATACAAGCGGATTGACCAGCCAGTAGCGTGCAGTGTCAGTGAACCAGTAGTGACCAGCGTCTAAAGGTTTATATTATCGGAAGGACACCATCATGACTTGATTTAGTTTAAGTTTATCTTATTAATATCAATTTCTCAAATCCTTTAATATTCCAGATGCTGTTCCTTCGTTGGTAAACGTGGTAACGGCGCTCAAGCAATATCGATCGGAAAGAACTGCGACAAGTTTGGTATCGTTGTTCACGAGCTGGGCCACGTGGTTGGGTTCTGGCACGAGCACACCCGCCCCGACAGAGACAGACACGTGCAAATAATTAGAGACAACATTATGACCGGTGAGTATTACATATATTTATATAACTAGCTTTTAACAGTAACGCATAATTAAACTAACAGATAGAGGCATCTTCCTTTCTCTCTGATGACTAATAGCCATAATAAAATCAGGTAATGACTTCGCTCTTTCTCCGGGAACAATTTCTAGAATAAAAAGGAGCTATGGCCCTTTATCTATATTTCTAAATACATAAGACCCATCCACCATTTTTTGTGAGATTGTTATAGTATTGCTACCTACAACTTTTATGAATTGTCATAAATTAATTTTTCGATCTCAAATGGCAGCTTTTATAATCTACTGTGCGTCTAACAAGAGACTTAAAACTTTGAGGGCTTGCAGTTGGAAGTAATTACATTTGAAACTAAAGGTTTACTAAGCTACTTGTCGTGTCGCTAGATAAAGGTTAAAAATAAAACCAGCTCTCCAAGTAGAACTATTTAACATATTGGTTTAAGCATTGATCACTTTCAAAAATAACTTGTTATTCACATTTTTAATACCAAGACATAAGTACTAGGAATCAGAAGAACTGGGCGGCTAGCCATAGCGTTCGAAAATATCAAATCCTACTTGAATATATATTAACTCAAATGTATATTGATAATTAAAATCTTAACTCCGACTTTCTAAACAATTTATCTTACGTCCTTATTATTAACATATTAAAATGTGTTTCGTTGGTGTGCGTGTTCACTGTTTACTGTTCAGCCTTCAAGCACGTCACGCAATGTCACCAAGTGACATATACATTAATTTTGAAGAAACATTTAATTAAATTATTACATTTATATTTGCTGTAATTAAATACAAATACCTAACGCGTATACATCATTCCTATAATGTATCTGTTATTTATTTGTAAAAGAGAGCTCGTGACTTTTCAAATATTCAAACTGGTTAGACAAATTAAGAAAAATAATAAGAAAAAAACGAGTATCGTAGGTCAGGTCTAGTGTCTCCTTTTTTAAGAAATTTAGTATTATGTTCAAACGATGCTATATTCAGAAAACAAAATATATGACATTTTTTAACCCCCGACTAAAAAAAGGGGTGTTATAAGTTTGACCTGTCGATTTGTGTATCTGTGTATATATGTATATGTCTGCGGCAAATTTGCGGCCAAACGCGTGGGCGGATTTGAATACAGTTTTTTTTTAATCGAAAGCTATGCTCGTCGAGATGGTTCTTATCCATGTTTGGTCGAAATAGAAATGGTCGTCTCCAAGATATTGACGTTTAATTCGTGCGGGGGAGAGGTTCTTATGCAATAATTAGTTGTTTCCAGCGGCTTCGCCCGCGCTATATAGCAATAAAAGCCTTGTTATGAAGGCCAAAAGGTTTTTACACTTACTTACCACGTAGACTGTAAAAAATATATTTATATGGATAATGATCGTAGTCCTAAAGAATCACGGGCAACAGCTAGTGATAATATAAACCTCTTCATCATAATGTTATTAGTGATTGTAAATAATTTTAACTCTAAATGTTTATATTTATTAATATTCGTATATAAGAAACCTACCTATCTATGAAAAAGTCTTGAATCATGTTACTTAACACATTTATAATTTACTAGAGGTCGCCCGCGACTCCGTCCGCGCGGTTTTCAGTGTTTCCTCAGCGCACGCGAGGAAAGCTCTTAAAAAAGAAATCTTTTCCCGTTTTTGCAGCATTTTTCATTGCTGCTCGACTTCTATAAGTCACAGCGAGATGACATATACTCTATAGCCTTCCTCAATAAACGGACTATTCAACACAAAAAGATTTTTTAAATTCGGGCCAGTAGTTCCAGAGATTAGTGCGTTCAAACAAACAAACTGTTCAGCTTTATAATATTAGTATAGAAGTATAGATTACATTGTCAAAACTTTCACGCGGATCCTTATTTTATTAAATATAATATATATATTTCTCGTATTAAATATAACTTTTGTACATCAGAGGGATAATGTAGGATTCTAAAGGTAAAATATTTTATTAAATCGGTCCAGTAGTTTCGGAGCCTATTCAAGTCAAACAAACAAACAAATTTTTCCTCTTTATAAAATTAGGATAGATTGTTAGAAATACTTAAACAATTGAAAATTTTGTGTGTCTGTAGGTTTATTTAGTACAATTCAGAAACCAGTAACATAACTTTAAAAAGCAGAAACAATATAATTTAAAATTTAAAAAACCCCCGATACAAAAAGACCTTTAAAAAGAATAAAAATAATATTATTATGTACTTATTGAATTCGTTGCGTCAGAGAACCGTTTAATAAACGAAGAAATTAAAATGCAAGTAAGTTAACAAGGCAAAAAAAGAAATTACGATATCGAATCGTATAGTCTAAGTCCTTAATGACTAACTTCGTAAAATAGTCACCATCGTCAACGTACGTACAACGGTTCCCCGACGCAACGACTTCAATAAGTACATAATAATATTATTTTTATTCTTTTAGAGGTCTTTTTGTATCGGGGTTTTTTTAATTTTTAATATCATTTTGGTTTATTTTTTTCTAGTATATTTATTATTATTGTTGGCAATAGCCATCAATTATCAAAGTTTTATTATTAAAAAATATTTATAGTAATATAAACGTTCAATATTAAAATGAGTTACCAATTATGTTGTTATCTTATAAATGGACGCTGCACTGTGGGACTATCAGAAGTCACAGTTCATACAAAAACGACACTAGTTGAATCAGCTAAAAATGTAGCTTAAATACTTTTTATATTGTTTTCTACAATATATCGAACAAATAACTAAAATATAGTAAGATACTATGTAGACACTACTGGTCAAAGGTCAACTGAGACTAAATTAATCCTTTCAGTGACCAAGTAAGGACAGACATCAAGACTCCGCCATTTAAATAGCTATTCTCTGTTAAGTATTAACTTCAAACCAGAAACGCAAAGTAAAACAAAATGGCGGTTAAAAGAGGTCATAATCTAAGTCAGAGTGCGTAACGTCCTCGTGTCCCTTCAAGCCTGCGCTTGACCTGGAGTGCGTCACACCGCCACGAGGTTATATACACACATATACACGTCTTTTATGTAACGTAGGTAAATAATATCACCTACAAAGTTTACGCATAGTTCTTATCGAACTGGTCATAAGTTTAATTGCTTAGTAAATGTCGATACCTACTCGTACCTATGTATTAGTTAATCTTCTCAGGTCATATAATTAAGATAATATCTTTGACCTGTCAAATATTCTTATGAAAGTATTATATGTCACGTCATGACATGAATAACAATTATATCCGGAAGTGACCTACTTCTTACAAATAAATAGTAATGATAGATAGATATATATATATAGATGTTACCATGGTAACTTTAGTTACTTTAATATGAATCTAATTTAATAGTTAGGTTTAACCAGCGTTAAGTGACTTTGCAAGTGACTTTGCCAATAATCATGACCCGTCCACGAACTGCGATAAGAAAGATAACTAAAGTTAAACAATATTATTGTTTTACAATGATTACATATGACTACTTATTATAAAAGTCGCTCAAATTTAATAGTTGAATTGAGGAAAACTACTACTTAATAATACAAAATAAACGTTACGAAATAATTAATTTGATTTATTAAATGTTATTTAATTTGAATAGAAACTATAGTATAAGACGTGTTTAGTACTAGTGGTCTGTACTTGACATGTGTACCTCAAGCAGTGTGTACCCTACGAGTGCCACAGACCCAGACGCTAAATAAGAATTACATCACGCCCTAACCCACTTACATTGAACTAAATAGAGTCAGAAAAACACTTGTATTATAACAGAGGCACTCTGTCTAGTTCGTATGGAGTGCAGTGAGTGGAGTCTAGAGCAAACACACTGTAGTCAAAATACAGACAATCAAACTTATTACCAGCATTTATTATAAATAAATAAAAGTTAGTTTAAAAAAACACTAAAAAAAACACGCTTTTATAAAGAAAATACAAAAAAATAAATAATCTATATTTAAATATTTAAAAAAACTCGTCTATCTTTATCGATAGATACATCCGAAGCAAATAAAAGCTATAAAGCTAAAAAAATAAAAAATCAATAGACAGTTTTTGTTATAAGTTATCACATGATTTGTTGAAATTTCAAAAGATACTTTCCTTATTAAGTATATTTGTCAAACTGATATATGTCATACAGTACTCATACATTTTGACAGAAATACTAAAAAGATACCTTTACTCCGTCTTTTAAGCATAAATTAAGGAAATGAAAACCAGAGCTTATATTTTAGACATTCAAAACTTTAATCTTTGTTGTAAGTTTGAGTTTACGATATTCGACCTTAAAGACATCGTTTTTGGTTGAAAATGCCTTAGAGTTGTGGAACTTAATTGCTGGAGATAAGGAACTGTAAGGTTATTGTTATCAATTGAAATCAACGTCAATTTGAAATTCGTAAAGAAGTTCTCTAGTTCAAAGAGTCCTTAATTGAGTTTGCTTCTAAGACATCCTTTTATTTTAAACTTTTTAAAGTAAGAGTGACAACAAATTGGTCTCTTTATTAATTAATAAGGGATAATTCCCTTATTTTATTTGTTGGCCTCAAATTTACAAGGAACAGTTATTAGAGCAGGATGGAGTAACTCTTATTTTATAGTATTATAAAAGAATTAATATCTCATAGAATTAAATTAATTGTCTCATAAATATTTCATTCGAAAACCAAATATTAAACTGAGAGAATTTGTTATCAATTACAGGCAAATGCAAGTTTCAAACGAGGATTATATAAACTTTGAAATTAATTTTCAATCCGCTCCCAATGTTATTGGAGAGCTCGCTTCGAATAAGTTTTCACAAGTTAAATACTTTTACCTGCTGCTTGGAGATAAAGTCTGTTAGATGAATTCAGAAGTTGTCTATGTTAATAACACGTGCAGTTATCTAAGTTTCCTTATGTAAAATATATAATTTTTATTTAGATTAACATGAATATTGATTTTATTCTTAAATCAGGAACGCTTTTTTTTAGGACAAGAGTACAATTTTAACAAACTCACGGAAGAGGAGGTCAACTCCTTGGGACAAACATACGACTATGACTCGATTATGCATTATGCTCGTAACACGTTTAGTAAAGGAACATTCTTAGATACTATTCTACCTCTTGAAGTTCATGGAAAGAAGAGACCAGAAATCGGACAGAGAGTAAGACTGAGCGCCAGCGATAAAGCTCAGACTAACTTACTATATAAATGTGCGAGTGAGTATATTATTAATACTTACTTACTATATATACAGAGATTAAGAAAAACATTAACTAATCCACTATATAAAAGTAAGAAGAAATGTTCTGCGTGTTTCATAATAGTATGTACTGACGTCACTACACGGGATAGTAAGCTATCACATGTGGAATCTATTGTAATATGTAGAGCACTCAAGGCTTGCAGTGATATTTAATAACCATGTATTTAACAGAATGCGGCAAGACGTTCCTCGGCAACTCCGGATGGTTCACTTCTCCAGGCTGGGGCTCGGAGACACCCCCCGCGAACCCCGAGAAGTGTGAATGGAGAATCGTCGCCACACACGGAGAACGAGTCGTTCTTAACATTACCGGTAAGTGTTAGAATGGCCTTCAATACAGTGGGTCTATCCGCCACGTCTTATGTCTAATATTACTATTACCCCGTCACGTGGACTATACATATAATATTTATATGGCTAATTTACCTGCCTGTGGCCCGTGACTTATTTGAAAGTATTATTGGAGTTAAATTTTGAAGTATATGTATAAAAACTGCGGATTGATCAAAATGTGCTGAGTATGAAATGTGGCAAAAGTCTGATACAAAATTTTATGGCAGCGTATAGGTGAAAAAAAAAAGGAACACATTATGGCGCCAAATAGCTCCGTATAATGTATAGTATTTACCGCCCGTGTGTCGGGTGTTTAGCGCAAAAGCCTAACGTGTAGCGGCGCAATGGGGCTCGGGTTCGATTCCCGGCACAGAAAGGCATATATGTGATGAGCATAGATGTCTGTTTTTCTGAGTTTTGTTGTTTATTAAATATATTCGTAGTATTAGTAATGTGTATTTGTATCGTTGTCTAACACCCTGAACATAAGCAAATAATTTGCTGACTTAGGGGTAAGATCAGTGTGTGTAATTTGTCCTGATATTATTATTATTATATAGTATACATATTATTCAAAGTTCTTGGGGAAAATGTTGAACATTTTTCCTAATTTCCGCAGACCAAAAATAAGCACTTTTATTGGTCGCTAAAGTATTCAACGTCTTTCTTTTATTATTTTTATTTTTGTAAAATTCTATGACCGAAACTATTTAAAACAGGAGCTCTCGTGGCAATTACGTAATCGCGCTACAACTTATGTTATGTCACAGACAAAACCGAGTGCAAAAGTTTTGTATAGCCTATTAGTTGTTCTGGTACATAAGCAACAATATTGCCATCAAAATTCTATTAGTAGTTTTGGCGTAATTGAGTAACAATCGTCCATCCATCCAAACATTCGCACTTTTATATTAGTAAGATAGATAGTATTAGGTCCTTTCATATAAAATTTCCGTTTTTCGTACTGGCCACTTTTCTGTTTTTTTCTATTGTTTACGTTACTCAAAATGGAAAATTTAAAATATCTCATTATTTACGATTACGAGTTCCACCGTAGCACCAGTGCTGAGGAAACAATTCGAAGGCTTAATGATGTGTATGGCGGTCGTGTTGCAAAAGAAAATACAGTTCGCTTTTGGTTCCAACGTTTTTGTTCTGGAAATTTCGACCTGCAGAACAAGCCCCTTGGACGGCCGGAGACTCAAGTTGATAATGAAGAATTTAACGCTATTGTGGAAGCGGATCCATCGCAAACCACGCCTGAGTTAGTTACAGGCTGCGGTGTTAGTGATAAAACTGGAAGATTAAGATGGGTGCCGAATGAATGTACTGAAGCAAACCGGCAAACGCGCTCCGATTACTGCATTACGTTACTAAACCGACACAATAATGAAGGGATTTTAAATCGCCAGCCAAATCCTGCCCCAAGGACAATTTACCCAAAAAAGTACCCAGGTAATTACTTGTGGGTGTATGGTGGACTAGTGCCGGTATTGTCAATAACAGTTCTCTCAAATCAGGAAAGACTATTACAGCAGATGTCTAATATCAGTAATTGCAAACCAAGATGGAAAAACTAGCTGCTAAACAACCTAGGCTGATCAATCGCTTTACACCGACGCTAAACTAAACATTGCACGACAGAGGGCTACGAAATTAGAAGATCTTCAGTTAATTCTATATGAAGCTCTCTAGACATTCGTCTAAGATATCCACCTTACTTCCCGGACCTTGCTCCAACAGATTACCATTTTTTTCGAAATTTGGATAACTTCTAGCAAGGGAAAAAATTCAACTCCGATGGGGCAGTCCACATCTGTTTCAAAGATTTTATTGATTCCCTCCGACTGGTTTTTTTTGTAGAGGAATGAATGAACTACCTGTAAGATGGCAAAAGTGCATAGAAAACAATGGTTCATACTTTTACTAATTAAATACATAATTTTCGTTCCTCCCATACAAAACGCCAATTTCATATGTATTAGTTATCACAACTCTTTATGCAGTCTTCATCTACATTTGATACATGATACTCAAGGATTTAAGTATATTTTACGTTCATTGTACCATACGAGACAGAATTATTGAGTCGCTTGGAAATTGTATTATAGTGTAATAAAATGAAATCAAATGAATATATAAAATAATTCTACTAACATACCACCATATTTAATAATATAAGAATGAAACTTGAAAATGACACGGACAATGATATGAGAAACGCATAGTAGCCGCGGGGTGCAAAGGCCTTCAATTTCGCAAAGGGACTACATACATCGCTACCGATCACCTTTGATTGAACATTGATTCTGCTGACTCACTTAAAACTGATATATGGTTACATACCTAATGAATTTGGAATAGGTGTTATAGGAATGAATCCGTTTTGTAAAAAGAAAGATCTTTAAATTGTCAAAAGTACTATAATGTAACTGTACTATAATATATATAATATATAGATATACCCACACATCCATATGTGTAGTTCGATTATTATTTAAAGTCCATTTAAATAATAATCGAACTGCACTCAAAGTTTTATTAAAATTCTGGGATAAAAGTGGTCATATATTGACTGGGGCAATAACCTATAACCATACAATATTTCATCAAAATCCGTGGATTCATTTTAAACAAACAATGAAACTTTTTTGTATAAATTATTGTTTTGAGTTCTGCGTCATGTATTCAATACGTGACAATTACTTAGGTACATTAATAATCATAGAACAGATCTTGCATCGTTGCTATTTTATTATATTTATAGATTATTGTCTTATTCGTTATGGCGCGTTCTCATTTTTTCTAATATTAAATTCAAACTCCTAATAGATTAAGAAACGAATATTTAATAATGAATGAAGTAATATTTAGGTACTCAAGGTATTATGATATTATGATAGTGTTTATGAACATCATATTAGATTTAAGCACCACTTACACACACACACACTATGATTATTTTAAACTTTACTAAAAGGTCTCATCTTGTTAATGAAATTCTAGATTTAAATTAATAGGATCGCTGTAGTTTTTTATAAAAAGATGCCAATTTGTCCATTCTAAGTCTGACTAAATCGGCTAACGGTGAGTAAAGTTACTCACCCCCTCATTCCCTAAACGGTTATGTATAGTGAAAGTACATAAAGTGAGCGAACAATAACCGCTGAAACAATAACCTTTATCGTTATTGTGTCGGTTTAAATATTCCGGTAAATTCTATGAAGCACTATCACGTGTAAGTAACTGCTTCGTAACCCTTTAAGAATATATGTATCTGATTCAAACACGTAATGGACTCAGGTATATTCATTTATAAATTTATTCGCTATCCCCGAGGCTTAAATCCATAATCCTATTACCCTGTTGAGTTCAGGTGGTGATTGTCTTACAGGTGTAGGGTCCAAATTATTGTGACCATTCAGTTGAGTCGGATTTAACTGTATTTAACTGAATTTGTCTGTATTAAACATATTCCACGTTATTATTTTGTAGACATAAATACAAAAACTGTTTTCCTTTAGGCGCGACAGTTCATTACCAAAACAGGCTTTTTTCTCGACGTATATATTCATATAAATTAACTAATCTGAAAAACCCATCTTGACCTTTCTGGCTGTTAGATATGATTTGATATGATTGGATGTTGTAAAGATACCTATATAGACAAGATAGATATCTAATCGGAAACCAGCCTTTAGCTATATTTTATAGAAATATAAATAAGTGACCAGAATCGTAGTATAACTATCGGCATGAAACAGCGTACATGAAATAAACTGCGCAGAAGTCTAAATTAAGGTATAAGAGAGGACTGCGAGGGATGAAGGACGAGCGTACGTAGAACGTAGCGCTGACTGGCTCTCCAGTCTCGTTACGTCCCCCCCACCGATACGACACCCCGCTCTCTTCTAGTGTAGATACCGTCGAGTACTCAATTGTTATCGCTATTAATATTTTATTATTATATTTTTATTTTTGAAATTTTTATTTTTATTTTTTTTATTTTTTTTTTTTTTTTTTTTGTCTGTCTATGCTGTTAGCCCTGTTGGCTATTACAGCGTCACCGGGGGAATGGGTGGGTCAGGAGACCCACCCTTAAAAAGGGGGGGCCAGATGGGCCCCCATGGGGAACGACGTCCCGAGGGCGTCTCAGATTGAGACACGGACCTCGGCTCGGGGCGTCGTTAGTCAGGAGGGAAGCTAAGGAAATTTGGACACTAGCGTCCTCCGACGGCAGAACGCCGGAGCAACGGAGCACTT
Source organism: Napeogenes sylphis (assembly GCA_959347405.1). NCBI lineage: Eukaryota > Metazoa > Arthropoda > Insecta > Lepidoptera > Nymphalidae > Napeogenes > Napeogenes sylphis. Next base: position 26,916,092 of record OY365788.1, read on the forward strand.
ACTCAGTTGGGACCTCGTCTATACCGGTACAGACGGTGTGTGTCTGTATGTTGTGTGGTGTCAATTATGCCTACGCGTACACGTTATTACCTACTGTGAACGCGTCGTCGGGGTCAACGAGTACCGACTTGGGTCTTCTTTTTCTGACTAAAGTAGTCTTACGTGGTCTATACTCTGCGGCGTCAGCCACCAGTGGGTTCGGGTGTCGCTCAGCACGTTCAAAGTACTTTTGGGAAAGCCCCTTGAAGTACTGAGCGATGGTCGGAAGGTTCAAGTCTCTATGGAGATCGATGTTGCGTACGAACCACGGCGCCCCGGTTGCAATCCGTGTAAACCTGTTCTGAATCACCTGAAGGGGTTTCAGATTAGCGTGCGCAAAAGCGGGACTCGCATAGGACATGACGGAACGTATGCAAGCTTTGTAAAGTGTCACCTTATTGCGAAGGGACATTTTACTCCGCTTGCCTAACAGCGGATATAAACGACCTAATATGTAGGCCGCTCTGCTACGAACGGTCCTAATATGCGCAGTGAAAACTAACTTTCTATCTAACGTTACTCCTAGGTATTTTGCCTCGTCTTTCCAAGGTATCGGTTTATCAAAGAGTTTGATTCGCGGGAGGATCCTTGGGGGGCCCCGTTCGAAGAGCACCGAAACGCTCTTCTCAGGGTTTACCTCGATCCGAAATTTCCGCAGCCAACTCTCAAGGGAGTCGACTGCGGATTGGAGACGTTGGTATATCTCCCAGTGATCCTTAGAGGACGTGTAAAGCGCGGTATCGTCCGCGTACATGGCAAGGTGCACTTTAGATCGCGGTCTAGGAATATCGCTAGCGTAGATGGAATAGAGGATGGGCGAGAGAACTGAACCCTGGGGAACACCCGCCCTGATGGGGCGGGGGGTTGACAAGACGCCTTCCACTCTGTAGCGAAAGGAGCGATTCGTCAGGTAGTCCCGTATGATGAGTACGAGTCTGTCCGACACCTTGAACTGGTATAACTTGTACACCAGTCCATTGTGCCAGACCCTGTCGAACGCCTTAGCTACATCGAGGAAGAGCGCTCCTGTCCTATGCTTCTTGGCCCTCACAGTGGCCCCTATCAGTATGTGCTCCGTGAGGCGTTGCACCTGATGGGAACATGAATGGTTGGCTCTAAAGCCGAACTGCTCATTTGGGATGATTTTGAGTCTCTCGACTTCCGATCTAAGTCTACAGAGGATGATTCTCTCATATACTTTCCCTAAGGAACTAAGAAGACTAATGGGACGGTAACTACTAGGCAGATGCCGGGGTTTGCCCGGCTTATGGAACCCTATCACTATGGCCTCTTTCCACTGGGCCGGAAACGAGCAACCGGCCAGTAGAGTGTTAAAAATGGTAACCAATAGGTAAATTAAAGGAGGCGGAAGAAGCTTTATCACTTTGTTAGTGATCCTATCGGGACCTGGCGATTTCTTGACGTGAAGCGCCCTAACTATGGACGTCACCTCGTCTAGGTTCGTTTCCTCGATTGGCGGACCGGCCGGTGGCTGAGAACACATTATATTGACCGATTTGTCGACTATTTCGACATGATCGCGATCAACGGATTGAGCAGACAGACGGCACTGGCTCTCTAGACTGTCGGCTAAGCACTCAGCTTTGTCAGAGTCGTCAAACGCGATGGCGGAGTTAGGTCCAACCAAGGGAGGCATATCTGAGACAGTGTCCGCCTTCAACGCTCTCTGCAACCGCCAGAATGCCTGGTGTGTTGGAGAGAGCGTCGCAAGCGTCCTATCCCAGCCGCTATCTCTGAAGTCGTCGAGAGCTTGTCTCGACTCCCTCTGAAGACGGCGCAGCCTCCGTCAGTTGTCATCTGTCGGGTATCGGTCATGGGCTCTAATCGCGGCGTTTTTACGGGTGATGAGGAGTCTAATGTCCGGAGGGAGTGCTCGGTAACCCTCGAAGTTCACTCGGACCTCCCTCGAGGACTTTCCTATGCTGTCTACCAAATGTTCTGTGAAGTTAGTCGCGGCTGAGACAGCGTCCTCGACCGATGTAAGCTGGTCAGGAATTTTGTCGAGGTGCGCTGGTACGGGGGAATGGAGTTGCTCTCGAAGCTTCGTCCAGTTAATAATTGTTTTGGTCGCGGGTTCCCTAAGGGGAGGAAGTCCTAGCTGAAATAGGACCGGTCGATGGTCAGAGTCTAGCTCGGATAGCGTCTCGATAGAACGTAACTGGAGTGTCACGCCCTTCAAGAGTACTATGTCGAGCACGTCGGGTCTGTCATGTCGGAAGTCTGTGTCGCAGTATCGCGTGGGACTCAAAGGCGCGGTGATCTCGAAGTCGAGACCAGCCTTGTAACTTAGCCTATCAAGGAGATTTCCTCTACTGTTTGCGACAGTGGAGTTCCAGCGGGGATGTTTGCAATTTAGGTCGCCGGCCAGAATGGTTGCGTTACCTAATTGGAGTAAGGACTTAAGGTCCCTCTCAACGAAGGCTTTATTGGGAGAAAGATAGACGGATGCTAGTACGATCGACTGATGGCCGGTCATACCCACCTGACATAATGACGCTTCTACGTTGACTAGTTGGGGCGGATCGAGCGGAGTGCAATGAAGAGACCTTCTGTAATAGATGATGGTTCCCCCCTTCGCGGTTGCCCTATCGTTCCTAACGAGACGGTAATTTGCGATGCGCGGATCACGATTACACGGCTTCAGAAAGGTCTCTTGTACTAACAGGACGTCTATCTGGTGCGTGACCACGAAGTCGCGCACTAGATCTATCTGCTTAAGTAGCCCGTTCGCGTTGAATGTAGCGACAGTCAGAGAGCGAGGTTTTACCCTTCCACGCGATGTCATCATGTTGACATCGTGTGTTCGTATATCGATTTGATTAGGACGGCGTGCTTGAGGAGCACTTCCATCCTCGCGGGAGGGTTCCGCGCGGAATCCCTCATTTCATTTGAAAAGACTAGGAGCTCTTCGATGTCTATTACACCGAAGAGGCTCGTGACGCACGCGAGCGAACTCGCAACTCCGTCGGTGGAGTTACGAACCGGCGGCGGCGGCAACGACTGGGGGACGGGCTGTGGGATAATCCTCGGAGGCTTCACCCAAGCGTTCGCGATCGCGTTCGCGGGTGCCTGAGGGGCCTGGGATGCCTGAGGGGCCGCGGGCCTCCCAGGGGCTAGAGGAGCCCATGGAGGCTGTGCGAACCGAGGAGGATGCCTTGCGGGCTGTGTCCTGCGCGGCGCTTTGGGGCACCCGCGATAATTCGCAGGATGGCCCTTCTGTCCGCACAGGACGCAGCTGGGAGGATCCTCAGGGACCGGTCCCTTCCGCGAGCAGTCGGCTGTCGCGTGGTCGTCCAGGCACTTGACGCACCTTGGACGCGCGTGACAAAAACGTTGGGAATGCCCATAGAGCTGGCAGCGATGACACTGACCAGGAAAACCGCGACCACGTGGAGGTTCGACCCTAAGGCCGGAGAGTTGGCAGACTGCCTTAACGTTAAAAATTTGCTTTCCTTCCGGGGAAAGCTCGAGATGGACGAGAACAAGATCGAACGGGACCCTAGTGGTCGCTCGGTACATGCGGTGCACCGAGATGACGGGGAAGGATTGGGACTTAAGGTCCTCGAAAATCCGCTCAGTAGTGAGCTCCACGGGGAGCCCTCGGATGACCACCGTTAAGCGGCGTTCATCCTCTAGCGCGTAGGTGTGGTATCCGTAACCACCTTCGCGGAGGAGACGAGTCAGACCACGGTGGTCCGACGAAGACGCGGTTTGAACGCGGATACCGTCGGCGGTATTTCGGGCGGACGTGAAATGGAGCTTGTGCTCCGTCATAAGTGCGGACAGAGTGTCCCACTTAGACTTGTCCCTTATGTAAAGCGGCGGCGGCGCGGGGGACTTCCGTGGCGCTGAAGGCGCAGGCGCTGAAGGAGCCTCCGCGGGCGCTGAAGGCGCGGACGACGGCGACGCGGACGCGGGCGCTTCGGGCGCGATCGGCGCGCGTTCGCGAGTGAAATTTTTAGTTTTGTTAATTGTGTTTGTGTCTTTGAACAATACTGACATTTTATAGTGATTTTATTACAATACGTAATCCTCATAAACTTTAATAAATCATATTTTAGGTACAATAATATAAACCATAATTAGGCAATAATTATCAACAATTTTTATAAAATAAAATTTAAATTAACACAATACGACTTTTAGGTAATTATTACATTACCTACAATATAATATAAATATATTCAAAATAAATAAAGAAATAATATTTGTTACAAAAGTATGCCCGACAGTACAGATGCGCAGTTATTTCGCTCAGAGCTTTTCGTCTATGTCAAAATCTAGACAATAATAGATAAATGCCTATTTCAATTATTTCACTTACAAATTATTTACCAATTACAGAAATATATACTAATCAGGCTTTAATTACAACAAGCATAAACGGTAAAATATCTCATATAACAAATATTACAAAATTTTAATTATTTTATTGACTCTAATAGTTAGCTTAACAACGATGTGTTACATTTAGTTCTCCATTAAATAAACTATTAACACGTGAAGCAAAGTATCTGTTGCCCCTTTTGAGAAAAACTACCCGGACGGAGTAGTACGAAACTTAGCTCGTTGAAATTTGGCGTTATAAAATAAAAATAAATATAAAGTATACAGATCTGTAATCTGTAAACGCTTATTTATATGCGATGTATATTATACATATTCATGATATTACCATGGTGTAGTTCCAATTGCTAGTAGTAGTAGTACTTCCAAATAACTAACAACCATCGTTTAGAACAGGGAGATACATTTTTGTGGTCCGTGCACATACGTCCACTATAACATGACCCGCCGTTTAACACAACATTTCTCTCTTATTAGTCCAATTGTGAAAAATTAGGAGAAAAAGGGATCAAAATAAATTGGTTTTTCAAAACAGGTCATAAATTATCTCTACTTGGTTTACGAGGGTTGAACTTGACTGAAGACTTCTTAGTTGAAAAAGTTTTCTATTAAGGGTACATATTAAAAACCGCGTAGATATATTAATTATTGACTCGTGCTAACATTGAGAAGGTAAAAATAAAAATATTGTGCCTTTTTAAATGAGAGTAACATCGTGTTGAATACATTAAAAAGAAATTCCATTTACATCATTATTTAGAGCAGGCTTCTTTAAGATCCTTAAGCTATTCAGGTCCCGCCTTTCTTTTTCTTTCAATGTTTTTACGTTCTCTCTGAAAGAAAAGTGTTTATTTTCTCGCGGCTTGAATGAACGCAGCGCTCTTAGCCGGCTACTTGTAACGCTATAGGTATCTAGAGTGTCCTCACCCCCGTGAGATTCTAATAAAACTTTGCGAGTGTTTAATATCCTTACGAAGTATTCTTTGTCGCTATTACAAAACAAACATTTTTAACAACAACACCTAAAATAGACCCCTTTCTATCGCAATTTTTGCGATATTTGTAATTTATTTTTAGTGTAAAACTGAACAGACAGAAATCTTTTAACCAAAATAAAAAAAGACAAACTGATAATTCTCTACAGAGATAGATATCCACAAGTCAGACGGCTGTCGATCTGAATGGGTTGAAGTCAGAGACGGCTACATGCCAAACGCTCCAGTGCTAGGTCGAATCTGTGGGTCCGGAAAGGGTCCCATGATGAGGTCTACAGGTTCCAGACTCACTATTGTGTACCAGCCAGGGATAAGGTCCAAACCTCATAGAGGATTTCGAGCGCTTTACGAAGGTGACCTTTTTTTTATTTACATAGTATTTTATTTTAGGGCTAGTCCCATTTTTACAATTGTAGGGACCTATTACTTGAAAACTAAATTATTTCAATTCATATTACAATATTTATTTCTTTTATATATTTTCTTAAATTTTCCAATAATATAATAACTGTAATATTTTAATTATTTCACTTAATAGCTATTACTCCATTAATAGGAAAACTAAAAAAAGTATGTTATTAATTAAATTTAAACAAAGTACTGTACTTGTTCTAAACTCAAATTTAATAAATCACAGCTGTATGCGGCGGTGACATTGAAGTGGACAGCAGCGGTCATCTAGAATCACCCAACTATCCCGACGATTACCATCCTAACAAATTATGCATTTGGCGCCTTTCTGTACCACAAGTGAGATTTTTCTTGTTTTATGCCTATTGCATTTTAACTTTTTAGTACTAACCGAAATATGATTTCCAGGATTATCAGGTGGCCTTGCGGTTCCACTCTTTTGAAGTTGAAAACCATGACACTTGCAACTATGATAAAGTAAAAGTAAGAGATGGAGACTCCATCGACAGTCCTCTCATTGGAATGTTTTGCGGACACAAAATTCCCCCTGATATCAGGTAGATCTATCGACGTATTTATATCAACAAATGCCAATAAATATCAACATAACTGTTAACAAAGGATAGAGATGATTGTTCCTCATGATCTTATTATTTCATTTCCAGGTCAACGTCAAATAAACTGCTAGTAATCTTCGAATCAGACAGTTCTGTACAGAAAGCGGGTTTTTCGGCCACCTTCATGAAGGAGTATGACGAGTGCACTTCCATCGACCACGGGTGCAGCCACTCCTGCGTCAACACTCTCGGCGGCTACGAGTGCGCCTGTGATATTGGTTATGAATTGCATTCAGACGGAAAGAAGTGCGAGAGTGAGTCGATATGTAATTCATTATCAAAACATAGTTGAAACAAATTAATTGCAAGTTTTTTATTTAGATTTAAGTACATTTATAGTTTTAATTTTTGTATCTAAAACGAACGAATACTAATTGATATAAATGTTATTGTTGTTACAGATGCATGTGGAGGAGTTCTCTACGCTCCAAACGGAACCATCACCTCGCCATCCTTCCCGGACTTATATCCAGCCTCAAAGAACTGCTTGTGGGAAATAGTCGCACCGCCACAACATAGAATCACGCTTAACTTCACACATTTTGATTTAGAAGGCAGCAATAATATGTATCACCAGGTAGTGCTAGTCTAAATTCTGCTACAAAAGTCGTGATAAACCGCACTAATCTAATACAGTAATAATGACCCATGATGAGGCACTATTCAAATTCCCCGGTCGCAGTGAAGTTTCATCCAGTTAAGTGATTAGGCCATTAAAGTGACAAGTCTAGGGCAAGGTCTACCGTCCTAATGGACGGAAGTTGTATCGTGCTCGTCACGCGATCATGTTAAAAACGTTACGTAGAAATTTTACGGTTTTGCGTTACATCTTTCTTAGCGAGATTCTTGTTATTTTATTTATATATTTTGTTAGAGTCTATTTAAAATAAACCTTATTCGAGTGAAATATAAGTAGGTATATAAACTACTTACCTACTTCTCTTTCGTTTCAACACTGAATTCATTTTGTTTGCACAACTTTGGAATATAGAATACTAATAAGATTTTTTAAGCTCTTACAATCAAAGTTTATAAAATATTAAATCGATAAACACCATTCCGAAATCAATCACGTCATAGAATTTTTAGACTCGTAAACTAGCTCGTAAAAAAGCTGTAAATAATAGATTGCGGCTCGTGCACAGGATGACTCTATCGGAAAGGTACTTTCGCTCATAGAAAATGTTCCTATAGAAAGTATTTATTCTAATCTAATCTAATAAAAAAACACTGATCTCTGATCCATTTCTGTTCGTGAAAAATTTTAAAAAGAACATCATAGGGGGCCTTTATGCAAGAGAACCCAAAACAATGGTTTTTCAGTTTGTCTGTATGTTTGTATGTCTGTATGTTCATGAACGCTAATCTCAGAAACGGCTTTACCAATTTGAATGCGGTTTTCAGGAATAGGTACCATGCAAATCTTATTCTATACATGTAATAAATCTGAAAATATTTAAAAAAATATACCAGCATGTGAAGTGATAACTAACAGAATCCATTTTCAGCATTTTAAATATCTTTATCTGTTTACCTGGTTGTCTTTTAGTAGTGCACAACACGAAAAAAATATATTTTCAAAAATTCATACAGGGGGGGGCTCTATATAAGCAAGAGAAGCCAAAACAATGTTTTTTCATTTTGTCTGTTCGTTTGTATGTCTGTATGTCTGTATGTTTGTGCACGCTAATGTTGGAAACGAATTAATCGATTGGGATGCAGTTTTCTGGAATATATTGTCATGGGATTCAATTTATAATTTGTTTTGTTTTTAACAATCGGTTAACAAATAAAGGGCTTAATAATCTCTTATTGCCGTAACATTGCTGCTTAGAAGTTTAAAAGGTTTATAGTTTTTACATACATTGATAAGTACAACGGGTACGTTTTATCAAAATTTAAATCTACGCGTACGAAGTCGCAGGCACAGCTAGTGCTACCATATATTCTCTTATCTACAAATGCATCTAAGATTCCCTTAAAACGCGTATATTGTACATTAAGACTATTCATGTTTATTAAAACGTATTTAATGTATACACATGTATCCAGGAGTGCGAGTACGACAGCGTGACGGTGCACTCTCGTCTCGGCGCGGACGTGCTGCGGCGGCACGGCGCCTTCTGCGGCTCCATGCTGCCGCCGCCCGTCACCTCCGACGGCACCGTGCTCAGGGTGCAGGTGGGTCTGACGATTACTTAGACGAGTACACAGTTTCATTTTGTGTGATTTTAAATCTACCATTACCATTCTTGCTATAGAAAGGTTGTTTATATGTAGGGAGATCAGTTGGGCTGCTCTTGTAAGATAGTTTTTTATAGATGAGGTAAAGGTACGGGAGGTAGGGACGAGGAACGGATGATGTTGCATTAAAGCACCGTGTTTTTTCCAGAATTTAAAAGCGCAGAGTGAGGCTATTGACATCACTAGCGATAAGACCATTAAATATTCCTACTAAGTTTGTGATAAGGACACATATTTTGTATTAGTGTAATTTAAATATTTGTTCTTAGACAGTCATTGTTTTCAGTTCACGTCGGACACCTCAGTCCACCATTCGGGTTTCGCGGCCGCTTACTACATAGATGTAGACGAGTGCGCGGACAACAACGGCGGCTGCGAGCACGAGTGCCACAACACTCTGGGAGGCTACGAGTGCGCCTGTCACAGTGGCTTTACACTTCACCCTAACAAACATGACTGCAAGGAAGGGGGGTGTAAGCATGATATTACTCACCCCCATGGGACTATATTTAGGTAAGAAACTTGTAGCGGAATTAATAACGCTAGAACGATAAATGTTCGGTATATCCTGTATGCATTATTTCTTGATTTTATATTTTTTTTCTTTTAGTCCAAATTATCCTGAAATGTATCCGTCGAGAAAAGATTGCGTATGGCAATTTTCCACAACTCCGGGACACCGAATCAAGCTTATATTCAACGTATTTGAATTAGAACCCCATCAGGTACCTATGTCTTAGTATATTGTTTTAATTAATAATAAGTCAGTCCTTCTCATTGAATACATATGATATCGTTATTTTCTTATTTCCTAGGAATGCACATACGACCACGTGACCATATACGACGGAGCCTCTGCAGACGAAAAGACTCTAGGTCGTTTCTGCGGCAGTAAGCTTCCGCACCCCGTCGTGGCCTCGCAGAACCAGATGTACGTGGTGTTCAAGTCTGACGCGTCAGTGCAGAGGAAGGGTTTCCTGGCAACTTACTCTACAGGTAAGCTCGTTGATCTTATTTTCATTCTATGCGGACAATGGTGTAGTTACCTATATATATTAAATAATATTTTTCTTCAGCGTGCGGGGGCTACCTGGCGGCATCGGAGACCGTGAAACACGTGTACTCGCACGCGCGTTACGGACACGACTCGTACGAGTCTCGCGCTAACTGCGACTGGAGCATCGTGGCGCCGATGGGACAGTTCGTCCGACTCACCTTTCTCACCTTCGAGCTTGAACCCGAGGCCAACTGTGATTATGATTTCGTCCAGGTGTTCGGGGGCTTGGAGGGCAGCGCCGGGGATTATGGAAGCTTTTGTGGCTCTAAGGTGAATGAATGATAACATATTTGATTGATTTTGATATTTATTTATGTTCTAAGTTATTCTTTTCAGAGTCTCATTGTTTTTCCTTAATTTTTTGGTCTTGGGATTTTATACTTATTTTTTTCCAGATGCCGCCGCAAGTTGTATCTACTACGGAGGCTCTTCTGTTAAGGTTCCGTACGGATGATTCGATAGTTTTTAAAGGGTTTTCGGCCTCATATGAAGCTGTGAAACCTGATGTGTGGAGTGGAGAAGATAGTTCCGAGGGCGGTGAAGATTTGGACGAGGAAGAAGATGAAGAAATGCCACCTCTAGTTTTAGGTAGAAGAGGTCTTCGCGCTCCGTTACCAAGATTCGTTCGACGGCCCACGTGACGGTGGCCTAAGCGTCACAGACATAGGCGGCTGCATAGAAACGCACATCGCGTTAAAATTAGCAGTCCCTTTTAAAACACCAGCTATCAATCTTTCCATGTTAGAAGTTTAACGGTAGCTAAAGAACGATAAATTTTGGATGCATTATTAGACCAAGGATATTGTACATCAAATTTGGATTGATATTTGATTGATTGATATATGATTAGAAATAGAAATTTTCTCAACAAAAGTAGATTGTCTATACATAAGTAAATACATAACAAAAAAGTTTACCTCTTCAGCTAAACATTATTTTTCCCATTAGTTATACGAACTTAAGCATTCATTAAAATAAATTAACACTAACTGAGACTTGAACGACCTAGTCTATTCTATTTTAAAGTATTATCTGAAGGGGTAGCTGAATTAACAATATCAACAATTTGAAACTATTTTATATGACTGATTGTAAATGTAAATAAATTATTTGTAGGAACTTATAAGTTTAATACTTAATTAATAGGAGTTACCAATTCAATACTCTTAATTAATGATATCATTATCTTTTCAGAACTGATTTCTGTTTGTTAATTTAGGTATATAACCCAAGATAATGTTGTTTGCCATACATAGTGCCACATAGTACTTTTAAATGTCTTGTTTAATTTTAGTTAATAACCTACATACGTAGTTCGTACTTACAAAGTGTAATCGTACTTTGGAAACTATATTAGGCTTCTTTTTCTTTTCATAAAAAAATGTATTATTCACAACACCAAAAAGCACAATTTAGGAAACAAGAAATATGACAATACAATTATAAGCATAAGATATTTAAGCATAATATTTAAATTTATAACAATATATGAACTATACAAAATGAGTGCAATGTGTGATTAAAACTTTACTAGAGCATGTAAATTTAATTATTAAAACTAATTTAATAATTAATTTGTTTCCATCATATTTAAATGCATTTAATAATAAATATATCTTACAAGCCAAAGAAAGTTTGTTATAATAACAAAACGTTTAATGTAATTGTATGAAATGTTGTAGAAGTAGGAAAAAAGTATATGTTCGAAAGATGTTTGAGTGCCAAAATCAATAAAAGTTATGTAAGTAAGTTTTAGGACGTAAATTAGTGTTTTATAACTTAAACGCGGAAATATGTCATGTAGGTACTTCATATTATTTTTAATAAATTGATTTTGAAAACGATCTTCTCTTTAATTTCATTTAACACCAATACTTGGTGAGGAACTCATATTATAAATATCTTATTAATGTCACTATAACGCTATAATAATGGTATTTTGTGAGACGACGGGGTTCTAGCATAGAGTATGATCATCGAAAAAAATATAAAGCAAATGAAGATACCTGTTTCTTTTTCTTACATATGAGAATAAACAAAGATAAGTTAAGATCTCTTATATTCCGTCTTTTATTATTTTTTAGACACTCCTACTCACAGGCCTTGTCAATTAGTCATATTTTCACCAAACGTCATTGTCAATTGACACTTGTCAAAGTTTAGTTTTCATTTTTGCCTTTGAAGTTGTTTTGCCATTGTAAAAGTCAAGCGTCTACGTAACGTTATGTTATTTATTTATTTCAACTACTTTTACTTGGCGTCTTTGTGACGATTAATTCTTCCCACTTTCTTAATTATATATTTGAGTTACCAAAGGGTTTTATTAGACAATGACGTCTTTAGCGTTTAAAGTTAAAAGTAAAAACGGTCAGCAGATATTAAAAGATTTGACCTCTGAAAGTACTGTGGGTGAATTAAAAATGTTTCTCTCTAGAATATCGGACGTTAGCCCCGAAAGAATATGCGTGTTGTGTGGGTATCCGCCTAAGCCGTTAGACATAAGTAACGATAGTAAAAAAATTATTGAAATTGGCTTAAAGACTGGCGAATCACTAATTGTTGAAGAGAAATCAGCTCCAACAACAGAAAAGAATAAAAAAAATGACATTGCTAAACCAGTGGCGAATGGTGTGTCGCATGAAACAGGACCGTGCAGACCTGGGATTTTAATGAAAAAAGTTGTTCCTTCTGATAATTCTTGTCTTTTTACTAGCATAGGTAAATATAATTATAACATAAACGTTTCTTGCAGTAAAATAATTTATTATTTATATCTTTTTTTACATTGTTTGTCTTCACTCATGTCACCATACATCTTTTCAGGTTTTGTATTAAATGGTAATGTAGATACAACGGTGCATACCCTAATGCGTCAAATTATAGCCATGGAGGTGGCTAGTGACCATGATACTTACAATGAGGGAGTTTTAGGCCGTCCAAATGCAGAATATTGTGCTTGGATACAACAGCCGAGTTCGTGGGGAGGTGCTATTGAGGTTATGTTTTTTTGACACTCAAATTATATCCATTTAGTTTTTAACTGATTCTTGACAAAGGTTTATTTGTAAACAATGTAATGTGTAACATACTAAAAATAAAATTGGGAATGGAAGGTTATGTAATATACCTAATTAATTAAAACAATTTAATATAACTATCTATTTATTGTTACAGGTAGCAATTCTGTCTCGTTTTTATGGTCTTGAAATGGCGGTAGTTGATACACTTAATGCAATAATAAATAGATTTGGAGAAGACAAGAACTATGGTCAAAGGGTCTTTCTCTTATTTGATGGAGTTCATTATGATCCCTTATATCTTGAGCAGTCTGATGTAAGTATTGTTTTATATATAATTAAAGTTCCATCCTTAATTAAGTCAAATTAAGTAATATAAAAATAGTTTTTTTATAAATAGCATACTGTCATGTACAACTAAAGAAGAAAAGGCTGTTTTGTTCATGTGAAATCAATGTACTATTTTTTTTTTTAATCTATGTTCTACAAAATATCTTTCACTGTCATTAAAGTTTGTCTTTGGAACTCTCTTCTTGCTACATAATAAATAAATTATATAAATATTACAAGCACAAGAATTTATACTGCAACCTAATCCTTTTGGAATTGGAATAAGTATATTCCAAGTATAGTTGCAACCTGAAACACCTACATAATATTAATTGTATAATAATTTTAGGGTGGAACCCAAACAGTGTTTCCAGCAGAAGACTTGGACATATACAGAGAAGCTGAACAACTGGCTCATGAAGCAAAATCCTCCCGTCAATTCACAGATTTAAACAAATTCACTCTAAAATGTATGATCTGTGATAAATTACTCACTGGTCAAGTGGAAGCACAAAAACATGCTAAAGAAACTTCACATGCAAACTTTGGTGAAGTGTAGATAACAGTTCAGTTAATTTTGCTTGTACCAGAAAGAGAGGAGAAGTAATGACATATGATTATATGATATCTTATTCATTTGTCATAAAGTTTTTTACAATATTGCATTGGATTGTACACTGCTCGATTAAATGATTGCAGTCTTTGCAATTATTCAATTCAATTGCAATTCTTGGTTTAAAGTAAGAAGAGAAAACAAACTTGACGAGTAAGTACTCATTTAAAGGGTGGTTTGGTTTCAAAAACGTCTTTATGATGCAATATTAGAAGAATATTTTAAAAAGTCTAAGTGGACAATATTACCCAGCACATTTTGTTAGATATTTAATAAATAAATTAAGTTTTATTTTTCTTAGTATTTTATTTTACTTTTAATCAAAATCTATTGTACATCAGCCCAATGGTATCCATATCTGGCAACCCCTAACTTAAAGCAATAATTTCTTTAATTCTTTTTTTAATACAACTTAGTGATCCAAGGTGATCCATACCATAGATATTACAGGCATGAAAGAAGTTAAGCCATAGACCTCTTCATTTTTACACTCGTCATTCTGTTCTACTGGGTACTCTATTTCTATTATTACCAAATACTAATGTGTTTGTTAATATCATCAGTGAATCTTTACATTGATATTAAAAAATATATTCTAAATAATATTTTCACCATTTTGTGAGATTCTCCAATAATCTCTATTCTAATAAGCTTAACCCACTACGATGAGGTACGCAGAACTAACAAAAAAATTAAAAAAAAAAACTAAAGTAGTGACTAGTGATAGTCTAACAACAATGATTTGGTCTGAAGGTCTACTTCTGTGTGTTGGGTCATATATTGCCATCCATAAGTAACAAGAAATGGAAAATTGTTTTGGCAAAATATGTTAAAGCACATAAATAATGGGTTACGACTTACGAAAACAATCTAAATTAACCGTCTCAGGGGCTCTTTAAAACTCATTAAGACTCAATTACGATTTTTTTGTAATGTATTATATTTTATCCCAAATTTTGTATTTATTGAATGCGAAGGTAGCATTTTAATAACATGAAATGTTTGTTCAGTGATTATTAGTCATTCAGGGTTTCCTATATGAAATTTAATTTAACATTCAATAATTGGAAGATATGTTCTATTATTATTATTATGAGGATATTCCATTGTAATAAATAAAAACCTAATAACTTTTTGTATTGAAATCACTTATCCATATTTACGAAATTATTGGAGTAGGTAGTCATTCGATTACTTAATTCAAATTATTTACAATATTAAAATTAAAAAGTACCAAACTGGTAGGTATTGGAAACGATACTTAACTTTTAAAAAATTATCAGGTTTTAGGTACATATCGCTACGAAATCTTACTTCATGTTTTTCACACATATTGAACGAAGTCGGGTAGTTCCAGTACTTTTGTGCCATATTTCATACTATACCTTTAAAACTAATAAATTAGAAATTAAACAAACCCCTGAAAAGACCTCTAAAAAGAGTAAAAATAATATTATTATGTACTTATAAAAGTCGTTACGTCGGGTGACCGTTGTACGTACGTTAACGATGGTGTCTATTTTACGAAGAATCATTGAGAACTTAGACTATACGATTCAATATCGTAATTTCCTTATTAGCCTTGGTAACTTACTTGCATTTTAAAATCTTCCTTTACTAAGCTGTCCCCCGACGTAACGATTGAGGAAGCTGTTGCCCGTGACTCTTTATGACTATCATCATAAACCATATAAATATATTGAACAGTCTACGTGGACGCAGTCACGGGCAACAGCTATCCCTATTAAACTACTTTCTTTATCTGAGTAAATGTAAAAACCTTTTGGCCTACATAACAAGGCTTTTTTTCTTATATAGCACGGGGAAAGCCGTTGGGAACAGCTAGTACTGCATAAGAACCTTTCACCCGCACTAATAAAACTCCACATACACACAGATACACAGACGCACAGATACACAGACACACAGACGCACAGATACACAGACACACAGACGCACAGATACACAGACACACGGATACACAGACACACGGATACACAGACACACGGATACACAGACACACGGATACACAGACACACGGATACACAGACACACGGATACACAGACACACGGATACACAGACACACGGATACACAGACACACGGATACACAGACACACGGATACACAGACACACGGATACACAGACACACGGATACACAGACACACGGATACACAGACACACGGATACACAGACACACGGATACACAGACACACGGATACACAGACACACGGATACACAGACACACGGATACACAGACACACGGATACACAGACACACTGATACACAGACACACGGATACACAGACACACGGACACACAGACACTCGGACACACAGACACACGGACACACAGGCACACGGACACACAGACACACGGATACACAGACACACGGTTACACAGACACACAGATACACAGACACACAGATACACAGACACACAGATACACAGACACACAGATACACAGACACACAGATACACAGAGTCCACGGGCAGAGGTGTACTGCTACGTGGCGCGTCCCCAACTTTGCGGATAGGGGAAAGCCCGGGAATCGCAATATGCGAAACAGGGTAGGGGTGAAATAAAATAGCTCCCGCGGACAAAACACAACCCGATGTCAGTGGTCTAGCATGCCCAGGACTGTAAGGCGACCGGGTATTGTCGTCTCAAGCGCTTTCCTGAGGTATCAGGTCCCACCTCAGGCGTAATTAGTGGCCTTATTCCGGCAACCGGGGCTCTGCCGGAACGGACTATGTACTTCCCTAGGTTCTCGTGGGAACAATATGAATATAAATAAACAAAAAAACACAAATGAAGGTATGATGGAGTTAAAGAATGCGCTGGAGCGCCACGAAAACACGATCTGTGCCCTGACGAAGTTCATAAAAGGCAAGATGAACGTACATGGTACGTTCCGAACGAACGTACATGGTATGGTACAGAGATCCGCAAATACGTAGCTACGCTAGGCAACTCGATCAAAAAGATCACTCGAGAATTCGAAAAAGTCGGAACATCCTACGTCATCACATCTGTAGAAGAAGTGCAAACCTCACCGTCGCTTTACAGAATGTATTCGGAGACGACGATAAAGGATTCAGAAATTGAAGAAGACGGCAAGTCGACATCACCGAAGATTCGAAGGGTTCGGAAAGTTAAAAGGAAGGAACGCTCATCGCCAATGGAGCTAAGCCAGGTGCCAAAAATGAGGAAAACTAAGGCAACGGACTCTGGCATCTGGGCATGCGGCACGACACCTCTCCAGGCCATTCAGAAAAATGTTTCTGGATTTGTAAGAGCCAAATTTGATGGTATACAATTCTACAGTTGCTATGCACCACCTAGCCTAACACATAAAGAGTTTGCCGAGGTCCTGGACAAATTAGTGGAGGATGCCCGAATGTGCTCACCTGTAGCCATTGCCGGAGATTTTAACGCTTGGGCAGTGGACTGGGGTAGTAAAGCCACTAGTACTAGAGGATGTATGCTTCTGGAAGCGATGACACTTCTAGACGTCGTCTTACTTAAAACAGGCGATAAACCCACCTTCACAAGAGGCGAGGCGAGTTCAATTGTGGATCTCACTTTTGTTAGCAGTACACTAGCAAGAGAAAATAACAGTTGGAAGGTCTCTAATACTTACACCGCTAGCGACCACTGTGCCATATACTGGGAGGTATCACACAAGCCGAAGGCAAACAGGGTAACACGCATAAGACCTAATTCAGTGGGATGGAAGACCAGCACGTATAATCCCGACCTGTTTAAGATAGCACTTGAGGATCGACCATTGCTGGACAAGAGTGCAAGTAAAAAAAAATTTTAAGGAGGCTGACTGAGGCCTGCGATGCAACAATGCCGCGACGACGCAGCAACAAACGATCTCCACCGGTGTACTGGTGGAACGACAACATCTCTGAACTAAGGAGAATATGTGTTAAGGCTCGTAGAATCTCCCAACGAGCTCGGAAAACACCACTATTTGAGCGGCTCTACGGCAAATATAAGGAAGCGCGATTAAAATTAAACAAAGCCATTAAAGAAAGCAAAAGAAACACGTGGACTGCACTATTGGAAGAGGTGGAAAACGACCCTTGGGGCAAGCCATACCAGATTGTTGTCAAACAACTGAAACAAGGAAAAACAACGCCCACTTGTCCTTTTCTTTTGGAGAAAATTGTAAGTACTCTTTTCCCTACGCAACCAAAATCCTCCTTTCAACTAAGGATTGAGGAACCGGGATCTCTTCCGGTCCTATCGGTTGGGAATAACAAAGCTCCGGGACCAGATGGGATTCCTAACGTAGCCCTTAAACAAGCTGTTATGGTAACTCCAGGAGTTTTCTTGGAGACCTACAACAGCTGCTTACTGGAAGGGACTTTTTCCAGTCTATGGAAACGACAGAGACTAGTACTCCTCCTAAACGGAATAAGCCACTAAACGAGCCATCCTCATACCGACCACTCTGTATGCTGGATACTGCGGGGAAGATCCTAGAACGCATTATCCACAATAGGATCGAAGCTACAGTCGAACCCCAACTGGCCGACTCACAGTATGGGTTTAGAAAAGGCCGGTCTACGCTAAATGCTATAGAGCAAGTTGTAAGTACAGCAAAACAAGCAGTGTCTGGGAAAAGATGGAAGGGAGGCTCCATAAAATACTGCTTGTTTGGTACGTTGGACATCAAAAACGCCTTCAACTCGGCGAAATGGGAGGTTATCATGGAAGCACTGAATTTATTGAAAGTACCTCTATACCTACGCAAAATAGTTGCTAGTTACTTCTCTGATCGGGTCCTGACATACACCACGCAAACCGGAAGAGAAGAGTATAAAGTAACTGGAGGCGTCTCACAAGGATCTGTTCTAGGACCACTTTTATGGAACATTATGTACGATGGACTTCTGAAGAATAAACTACTAAGCGAAACTAAGCTCATCGCATTTGCTGATGATTTAGCCATCGTGATAGTGGCCAAATACTTGGAAGAAGTGAAATGGGCATTTGAAAGATCATTTCAAATAATTACCCGGTGGATGAAGTCAGTCGGACTAGAATTGGCTGAGCAGAAGACAGAGGTGGTTTTAATTACCGGCAAGAAAGTTGCGGAGACCATCACGCTTAATGTCGGTAGTTGTGAAATAGTAACTCAACCAGCTATACGATACTTAGGAGTAATGATTGACCATAGGCTAAATTTTAAAGATCAGGTAGAGAGAGTTGCAAAAAAAGCGTCTACGGTGACAGCTAAATTATGCCGACTTATGCCTAATGTGGGAGGACCCAAGCAAAATAGAAGAAAGTTATTAGCGTCGGTGACCACGTCAGTGCTTATGTATGGTGCTTCCATATACTCTGACGTGCTGAGCAAGCAGGACTACCGACGAAAACTCGCCTCAGTCTATAGAATCAGCACACTACGAGTAGCTAGCGCCTTTCGTACAGTATCAGAAGATGCGGCATGCGTGATAGCTGGTATGGTTCCTGTTGCGATTCTTGCAGATGAGAGGAAAAATCTGCATCAAATCAAAAAATGCAACCCAGACCTAACTGTGGTTGAGCTTCAAACCCAAGAAAGACGGAAGAGCTTGCAACAGTGGCAATCGCTCTGGGATAAGTCGACGAAAGGAAGATGGACATGTAGGCTAATACCAGACCTACAGCCATGGGTGAATCGGGACTATGGAGAGTTGAACTACTACCTAACCCAGATGATATCCGGCCACGGCTGTTACCGGGCATACCTCCATCGGTTCAAATACGAAGATTCTCCTTATTGTCCGAGCTGTGTTGGAACGATTGAAGACGCAGAGCACGTTTTTTTTGTCTGCTCTCAATTTATCGAAGCCAGGATGACCTGGGAAGAAGATGTAGGATGCAAAATATATCCTGAAACTCTGATAGCTACCATGCTATCCTCGTCTTCGGCCTGGGAACTAACGAGCACGTACTCTACGACCGTGTTAAAAGAACTACGAAAAAGAGAGCAGGAGCGGAAGAAGCTGGCCTGAATAGCCACTTTATCAGAAAGAGCTGCGGCTAAATCCCCCCCCCCCGAAGTAATACCTAGCGGCCATGCCGTGGGGATCAGGGAGACTGATGATAGAGGATTGTTTTTAGTCGGTATTAGATTGAGTCCGACATACTACCAAAACCCAGATACGTAAATGTATTTTTAAACCTCTAAAGTAAAAAAAAAAAATAAAAAAAAAAAACACAGATACACAGATACACAGACAGACAGACACACAGATACACAGATCGACAGGTCAAACTTATAACACCGAGGGGTGTTAGTAGGGGATTAAAAATTACCCTGGTATAAAACTTAAGTACCTCACATTTCTCAGAAAATAAAATGTTTTTATTTTTTTTACGTATGTGTAGTATGTATTGTATTCAATGTATTTCCAAACGGTTTATTTTATGTTTTTGAGAAATTCTCTGTTACAAACATTTCTAAAATACATACCGCCTCAACTCAATGCACTCAACGGGTCATTTAACTTTAAAGGATTGGAAGCGAAGTGCGGGCGCGCGCAGGGGGGGGACAGTTACCTAGTACAAGGATTTCTCCAAAATAAGCGGCATCTGTGCTTAAAATCCAGAAACATTACGATTTTAGTTATTGCTATTTATCGACAGATGGCGGCTGACTAAACATCACAACAATTCTAGATCTTTCCATTTTTTCATTTCTATTTTCTATTGTGATTTGTGGCAGGTGGCTATGAAACTTAGCAAGCAAGGGTTCGAGTCCAGTTTCTTTTGCTTCTCCTCTTTACTATATTCGAGCTGGTGTATTACAATATAATGAAAATACATAGTTTTTGTGTTGTTTATAAGTAAAAAAAATATTCTACTGGAATGCGTATAAGTTGTGCTCATGTGGATGTTCCGTGTTCGCCTAGTAGTAAGACGCAGAGTACTATAAGACGTAAGTGCATTATTTTTAACTCTACCTTACTTATACTTAGATCTAAATATTACTAGTATGATACTATTTTCACGACATTACGACGAATTATCAAAATATTATAATTTGAATGATTTTAATAGAAAAATGATATTTTCAATATTGTTTTCAGGTGTTCTTACTCATCTTTTTAAAAATCCTAAAGTATCTAACTGGATTAGACATCTGTGATCTGTCTAAGAATATTAACTATATAAATTGCAGCACACGTATATTATAATAATTACTAAATAAAGCTTGATTAAACATGATGTTTTTCATTTTAAATACTTATTCAAATCTCGTTTGTTTAGTAGTTTGTTTTCCGTATTTTTATTTTTTGTTTTCTTATTGCAAAAAGTTTTTTTTTAATAAATGAAGAGAATAACAATATTTTCAAGTAAATTTATAGGCTTTAATGGATTAGTTCGGATTTAATTTACAGAGGTCGCTCCTTCAAAATTTCCGCATAAAAATCGTCGAAAAGGGCTCTCTATATCCTTATACTTATGGTAGTTTTCCAATTACAGCACTAGAGCGCATTATGCGGCATAATGCTTAACGTTGAATGTTTCAACGACAGCAACGCTTCGCACAATCGAGCTCTCTTAAAAGTAATGTGCAGTTGCTAATTTATGTATGCAATGTTTACTTATACATATATACATATTATAAAACATCAAAGGTATTTTATAAGATGCTCACCGAAAACTTAATTCCGAAATAAAAGATTTTAGCTTACTGAATATCTTAACAAACAATATTTAATAATAATCACTTGTAAGTAGTAAGGAAGCGTTTTGTTGTTTTTGTGAACGGGGGTCTTAACTAATATTAACTCAAGTTTAGTTTGGTCTAAAGTATTGATGTATTTATTTATAATTTAAATTATATTTTTTTATAATCTGGTCGACGATATATTATAACAGGTATCAGTGTTACAAATCACACGTCACTGATTACGTCACAAAAATAGTACGCCGACTATCACACTCGATATAGAATAGGTCAATAAAAAGTACAAACTATGTTGGACATATTTATTGTTAGAACAAACATGAACAGTATCAATAAATATAGAGTCACTCTCTCTTAAGTAGCTGTAGTTTAGTGTTGTCTTACAACCTTATAATAATCATTGAAGTTGTGCTTCCGCGGAACGACCTACTATATATATATATACATTTCAAAATATATTTTATATTGATATGACGCTTTTAAACCTAATTATGAGCTAACGTACTATCTATTTATCGTTATCGTTCGTATGTATGTATGTACAGCGTTCACAACATTTTCTCTGATATCATTAAATTTCAATATAAATCTCAATCGCCCTCGTGTCTCTACGCACAAGTCGCCGCTTATTATTAGTACTAACAATGTTGTTCACATATTTTACAATATTTTCTGAATGCTCTGAGAAGTAACGAGGACTGTTCTCATTTTCTAAATTGTTTACTAACACGAGATACCCTTTCAACCTTTTAATATATTTTTTCTTTATGTAATTCGTAAGTAAAAATATATAACAATAGAATATAATCAAAATAAGATATTAAATCAAAAAAATATAAATAAAGAAAATGAAGTTAAAAGTTTAGGTTTTTAAAGATGTTACAATTTATTTTAAATATTAATTTAGGTAGATACAAAAAACGAGCCTTACAAATTTAAGGTCAATTTGGGTCCGAGAGGCCTTTAGGCCGATAAAACACTAAAAATTTGACTCGTGTTAAAAAAAATGCTACGATTCTCTTAAAACTATAGGTATATATGTGATATAAAAATAATTACAACAAATAAATATTTTTTAGCAAAGTAAAATGACCTTGTATATGATTGCAAAACTATACTTTACAAAGTAAGGAAGAGAGATGAGCGAACAGTCGCCGCAGCGGGGGTTGGACCCGCGGGCGCAGTGGATAAGGGCTTAAAATACGTTACCCTACGTTAAAAGAGTTCAATTACATTGAATTTAGTTAGTATTTATTTAACGGGAGAACTATATGAACAGAACAATTTGATCACATTTTTAACACCAATAAAAAAAAATAACTCAAGAAACAGTCTCCCGGAGCACGCTATTGAAATAATATTCTGTCGAACCTCGCAATAAATAAATACTTTAAGTAGTGACAGATGCTTCGGTAAAAATTTACGATCTACATTCATATATATACACACTTGGGACCCTCCACGAGGTCACGTCACTCAGTTACAGCAACTTTTCGTACATTTAACACCTTGCGAGCAGCGCCTCAGCACTCCTCCTCATTCAGACTCTCCGAATATTATATTATTAAGTTGAATCTCTTCAAAGATACGACGATCGTCGAGTACGACACTAGCGTGGTGCGTCACCGGCGTGGTGCGTCACCGGCGTGGTGCGCCACCAGTAGTACGTCACCAGCATGGTCCCCCCCCCCTCCTCCTAGTTGGTCGCTCCCTTGGTGAAGGAGAACCTCGGCAGTGATATCCCGAACTTGGTCTCTAGTCCGGTGAGCACTGGCGCGGCCACCTGGTAGCCGCCCACGTGGTGCGCGCGACGAGACGGCTCCGGCAGCGACGACGACGACGACGACTCCGACCCCGCGGGACGACTGCGGGACGACGGACCGACCACACCATTACAATCCACACGGCTTATTTCAGTTTTAAGTAAATATAGAACGAAATGAAAATGTGTCTGTGCGCGTGTGTATGTGCGTGTGTTTCAAAAGTGTCGGTAACTCACGATCCGCCGAAGTCCACGTACACCATGCGCTGTAGGATCTCGTACGTCACCAGCGTCACCGCGAACTGAGGAGACGAGCGGAACACTCGAGCTGCAACAAACACATGGCAGCCAGAACGAATGATTGAACCCTCGCATGTGGCGCTGCTGCTGTGTAGTGTAGTGTTGCTGTCTCACTCACCCACGGCTCCCTTCCAGAAGGCCCGCGCTCCTTCCTCGGCGTAAATCTTCCTGGTGGCGTCCATGACCCCGCTGTAAGTGGTTTGACCCGAACGAGCCACGACCTGATAGAGAACGACACCCGTTAATACGGTCCTACTTCAGCGTGTGTGAACGGATAATACTTACATATTAGTTAAAGTGTTAAGTGTAACGCATAAGTGTTAAGAATGTGTGCGTGCGTGTACCTGTATGCGTGTGTTGATGACGTCAGCGGGTGTGACGAGCGAGGCGGTCGGCACGCTCGCGACGTGTGTGCGTGTGTGCGTGCGTGTACCTGTAGGCGTGTTTTGATGACGTCAGCGGGTGTGACGAAGGAGGCGGCCGGTACGCTTGCGACGTGTGTGCGTGTGTGTGTACCTGTAGGCGTGTCTTGATGACGTCAGCGGGTGTGACGAAGGAGGCGGCCGGTACGCTTGCGACGTGTGTGCGTTGTGTGTGCGTGTACCTGTAGACGTGTCTTGATGACGTCAGCGGGTGTGACGAGCGAGGCGGCCGGCACGCTTGCGACGTGTGTGCGTGTGTGTGTGCGTGTACCTGTAGGCGTGTCTTGATGACGTCAGCGGGTGTGACGAGCGAGGCGGCCGGCACGCTTGCGACGTGTGTGCGTGTACCTGTAGGCGTTTCTTGATGACGTCCGAGGGTGTGACGAGCGAGGCGGCCGGCACGCTTGCCACGTGTGTGTGTGTGCGTGTACCTGTAGGCGTGTCTTGATGACGTCAGCGGGTGTGACGAGCGAGGCGGTCGACACGCTCGCGACGTGTGTGCGTGTGTGCGTGCATGTACCTGTAGGCGTGTCTTGATGACGTCAGCGGGTGTGACGAAGGAGGCAGCCGGCACGCTTGCGACGTGTGTGCGTGTGTGTGTGCGTGTACCTGTAGGCGTGTCTTGATGACGTCAGCGGGTGTGACGAGCGAGGCGGCCGGCACGCTTGCGACGTGTGTGCGTGCGTGTGCGTGTACCTGTAGGCGTGTCTTGATGACGTCAGCGTATGTGACGAAGGAGGCGGCCGGCACGCTCGCGACGTGTGTGCCTGTGTGTGTGCGTGTACCTGTAGGCGTGTCTTGATGACGTCAGCGGGTGTGACAAAGGAAGCGGACGGCACGCTCGCGACGTGTGTGCGTGTGTGTGTGCGTGTACCTGTAGGCGTGTCTTGATGACGTCAGCGGGTGTGACGAGCGAGGCGGCCGGCACGCCCGCAATGGCGCCGGCGGCCAACAGCGACAGCGGGTGGTTGTATCCGTTTTCGTCCGCAAATTTGGCCTGTAACGTTACTCTGGTTATATTTAGTGTTTCTGGTCAACATTATTTACTATTTAATTCGTCGGATGAGTTCAGTAACATGAAAGTCGCGGTGCGATAATAAAAACAATAGCGTTTCGAAAGCATTCTAATATTTTAAAGTCATGGATGGCATCGACGATCACCTTGACGTGAGCGTACGCCGGGAAGTAGATGGCGCTGAACGGCACGTCTCTCAGGAGGCAGGCCTTCGCCCCCTTGTACAGCCCGAAGAGTCCCAGGTCCTTGACCACCGACCACGCCTTCACCTTGGTCCCTCCCGCGATCTCTCCGGCCACTTGCAATCGAATTTTGACTATTTCTAACGGATTCGTGAATACTACTTGAGAACCTCCCGCCTGAAAGTAAGATTGTATATTTTCCAGATTGTATCGTTCAGTAGCGGCGCTGGTGGTGTGTGTGCGTCGCTGGCCAGCGCCGTGTTGTAACTATGAGTGACTCACACAGGCGCCGGCGAGTATCTCCGCGTGTAGAGATATATTTCCGTTCTTGTCCATGAACTTGTCGCGGACCAAGTCGTTCATCTGAAGGATAAATAATTAACTATTAAAGAAATGTTGTTAGGAAAATATTGATGTATCACGAGGTCACAATTCGGTCGCAAAAAATCACTAAATATAACAAAGTAATTTAGCATCTGCGAAATAACCATACCGTCAATTTTATAGCCTTCTCGGGAGCCACGCCGATTAGTTGAGGAACGAGACCTCTGTAGAGGCCGAACAGGCCCTCGTGTCGGATGACCTTCTTGAAGCAATCCCACGAGTTGCGATACGCGACCTCTCCGATGAAGGACCCGGCGCGTTGGTTCTGCATGCGGGTCTTCACGAGGTCTATGGGGTACACTGCCGACGCACCCACGGCTGAAATACTTCTTACATTAATATATTGAGACCCAGTAACGAGTCTTAAGTAAATCCTTGTTTTAACCAACATTCATATTATGTTTTTAATAAGCATAAATTTAAAAAATAATAAAGTTTAATTTATTCGCGATTTGTTATTCGAAATTTGAAAACTTGCCACCAGCGATGGAGCCGAGAGAGAACCTGTACGTGCTCTCGAGGATCTGAATTAAAATACTTCTCTCCTCCGGACTCTGGAACAAACAAACGACTAATATTATGTAGTTTACAATGGCCGGCCCACCACTTGAAAGGTTTTTTATGTTTTAGTAGAAGCAAGAGACAACAAGGTTGATTAAAAACCATGGTAGCCTGTGCTAGCGTATGACTGAGCATGGAAATGAGAATAACGGAGAATAAACATTCTAAAAATGAATACGAGAAATAGTGAAGTAGACATCAATAAATAGTGGACTGTGCTCACTCATGTATGTGATGTCGGTTGGTTGTGAGATGATAAACTTACCTTTTCAGTACTGTTTAGGAATATAATGTAAGTGCAAATTTCAATTATGTTTTGGAAACATCGAATCGAAAGAACTTCAATCATTCTGAGCTCGATTTAGAATATCTTCAATATCAATATAAAACTGCCCAAATGATGATACAACATAAGCACTGCTATCTTAGAGGTCTAAGGGAGATTAAAAAAGCTTTCCTTGAAGAGAAACATTGTATAGAGATAAGTTACACAAAATTTCTCTACAAATAAGACACAGAGAAACATCATAAACTCAACGGCCCGTGTTTGTACTCACCAGGAAGATATCCAAGGAGTTTACTAATCGAAAAGGCTCTCTCATATTTACCTCCTCCTTCTCAGCATTAAACAAAATAACAGAAGTAAGTTAGTGATGTTTCCGAGAACACGACTCTCACTATACAACGTGCCTGCGCAGAGCTGCACTACTGTAGCGCGGCAGTACTCATAATACTGTATTACTGGTAGTACTGTACTACTGATAATAAAGTGGTACTGGTACTACTGGTAATCTTGTGGTACTGGTGGTAGGTACTGGTAGTACTCGTCGGTCTGCTCCTGCTGAAGTGAGAGGTGGCGTGCGAGCGAGATGGCACTTACCGAGACGGCTTTGATTTCGGCGACTCTTCGAGTGACGTGTTTGAAATATTGCTCGGGAGTTATGGCGTTGAGGTCGTTGTATACGATACGACTGCAAAGAATATGTTACTGAGTTAATATATTGCTTTTAGAATATAACACTTACAAAATGAGAAGTTTAAATGTATTCATATATGAGAGTTACAAAATGCAACACATTTTGAAATGAGTGCCTACATGAAAGTCAAGTCATACGAAATCTAAATCCCGATATTTTAATGATTTGCTAGTTGCTAGTGTGTGTGTGTGTGTCTATGAGTGAATGAATCTAGATATTATATAAGTGTGCGGTGTAATCTAAAGAATCCAATTATTTGTATATAAAGTTTGTTATGGAGGTCCTGCGTTATTCGGCACACACACACACTGTCTGACGATGAGGTACCTCGGATACTACCTTCTTGAGCAATTAATAAAACAAACTTGTCTCAAACAGGTATCGAACCCGGAATGTGTAATGACGCCACTATCCATCGCTGTTGAGTTTGAAGTACTTACTATAAACAAATATTTTATACATTTGCATTACGTATACTAGTTTTAAATGTTCATAGATTATTTTATTACCGGTATTGGAAGCTGGTACTAATACAAGAAACAATAAGGTTTTTTTTTTCAATTTTTTTTTTCAATTGAGTGTCAGTCAGGGTAGGACGCTCCCATTGACGACTCTCACAGCAACAAGTACGTGTGTCATAGAGTGTCTAACTACTGCAAGTAAATACTACGCTAATGTTCCAAAGAATATTCAAATAAATAGATTAAAGCTAAATGAATTCCATTATTTTCAGTTTATTATTATCATAAAACATATTAAGATAACCTTAGAGACTCTTAATATATTGTGCTTTAATGTTTTTATCATTAGCGATTTGTTATTATATTATTCAACTTATTTATTTTAAAAAAATGCTATTTTCCTTGACATCTCTGTATTAAAACGTATTGGTACGTATGTATACTTTTGAACTCTATTCATTTCAAATAAATAAACAAAAAAAATATAAGCGAGTTATATCCCTTAAAAATATTTTTATTTAAGTGACTACTCGTGAAAATTTAGGAAAATACTACAAATAGGTTTATTAGAGGTGATGACTTCATCACTTCATCACATGCACTTGCATACAGAGATCGCAATACCGAGGTGTCGACGACATACTAACTACATACCGAGGTGTGAGCCGACGACATACTAACTAGACGTTGATCTCAGACGTGCCTTAACGATATTACAACTATTCACCTACAAAAAATAGATACTATTTTTATTATTATTATTATCTATTTTTCTACGGGAATAGTTGTAGATTAGATACAACACATTACATACAACTACATTTACATTTTTGTTTTACAAATTACGATTAAGTTCTAAACAGTCAGTCAGCATATTTTACTTATTTATTAATACTAATGAGTGTTCTTGTTGAGGAAATTAAATTGTGTTGCCCGTCTTTTATTTATTTTACTCTTTTTTTTTCTTATTTTTTACAACAAATTGCACATTATTTTTTCTAATACAAAAGCGATTCACTACATGTAGCGCGATGTCATCCTGGAGGATATATCTATCTCTATATTTATCTATACCGCAGAAGAGGACCGATAGCTTTATACAGAGATTTTTGTTGAGCTGAGCGTAAGCGAAGCTCTTAATCGTTTGGGAATCAATTTTTTGAGGCAAAATCACAGGAAAACCACTTAACTAATTTTAACAAAAATTGGCAGCATGTCAAGGACGTGACTGGGCTTGTTCTCCAAAAAAATATCATGTACGATAATTATCGTACATGTACGATCATTTGGGCCTATAACGTACGATGTACGATTGCTATAAAAAAAAATTGCAGTTCGAAGTTTGAGTAGCAGAAACAATGGCACAGGCTACTAGAGAGACCCTGTCAGTCATGACAGACCTTATTATTACCTCATTTCTTTTAATAAATGTAATAATTGACCGATCAACTTTAAAGTCACTTACTTTTTGTACAATTTTTGAATCACCCAAATTTTCGCGCCATTTTCTATGCGGTGTACCCACGTGAAATCATAACATAAGGACGTGACGGGTGGTCGAGAATAATATAAGTTCGTGACGATGTCTGTTTTATTAATAACTAATACTTTTATACGTTATTTGAAGATGTACGATAATTTTTTGCCAGGTACTATAATTTTACGCCCCTTGGTACGATCGGCACAACGTTCCAGGTTGGCAACACTGCTCTTAATCTTTCCAACTTCATTGGAAGTCATTGGGCGAGGTATGGACCGACTTTAGTAGCATAAAAAAGAAGGGCGCTCAGCTCAACTCCCGCAGCGCATTGTGGCGGATCCTAGTAATTAATCGGTCATCTCTGGCCTCAGCCTCCCTACATCGATCCCAACAACATATATGTGTTATACCGAAGGTTCCAAGGCTGCTTAGACATTTTTATGTTGAAGGAAAGGGCTAAAAAACCATTAAAAATAGTATTGTGTACATTTCTATTCTATCGATACCAATAGTAATTCCGAAATAACATATCTATAGAAACTGAAAAAATATTAAAAACATACAAGACGTATATTCTAAGAGAGCAGCGAGTGGGAAATACATTAGAGAGAGCGATACAGGTGAAGGACACTTGTAACGGAAACGTGATTCTGATAATTATATACACCTACTAAGTAATTTGTGAGTGCTGATTACGTACATTTAGTACAAGAATTATCATACTGTGTCTATGTGGTTTAACGGCCCGAGACCTACGACATGAACCATGTACCGGAAGCTCCTACTGAAGACGGATGTGGCGTTAATCTATTGCATTTGCCGTTAAATATAAAACAAACGAAGAAAATAGATTCATATCAAGTCTGACGATAGATTGAAGTACCGGGTAATAATAAACAAAATAAGAGTATCAGCGATACGGACGACGTTAGCCTTCACACTGACTCATTTTTTCAAGCAACACATCCTTGTGTTTGACAAAAAGTATTATGCTGACTGGTATTCAGAACAGTCCGAGGTACTATTTTTTAACCGCTTTATAAGATACTTCTATCAAAAAGCAGTTGGCGTAAGTTACCAAGACCTTTATATTTTATAAATATATATTTTTTTTTTGTAAGAAAAAAAAGGAAAAATTGTCTCTGAAATGAGAGTAATACTACTATGGCATCATCGGGAGCAGCCAACGAAATCATTTTAATAATTTGAAACGTAAAAAACATCGCCGGTTCTAAATATATAAGTAAATCCTTTTAACAGGAACCCTAGACCCAGCAGTCCTGGAGCCCTCGACATAATACACTGATATATGATCTACGACATACAATGGTGATCGCGGCGGGTCTCTCTTATAGACGGGCTTAACACGGCACGAGGAGACTTAGCAAATATCACAACAAGTATATAAGTATATAGGTTACAGGTTAGAGAGTCCTACGACCTCACCCGTTGGTCTGATGGATCTTATCGCACAGGTTGAAGAGGATGTCGACCTCCAGAGGGGTCACTTGGCTCATCATCTGCGCGGAGTGAAGGAACTCCTCCTTGGTGACCTCCTGGCTTCTGTGCCCGTTGGTGGCGTTGAGGTACACTCTCTTGATGAGCTCCATGTTATTGAGGAGGGAGGTGAAGGCCATGTAGTACGGGAAGCTGATCTTACGCTCTCCCTGAGGGAAGCCGGATGCCTGGAGAGGAACGCTTCGAGTGAGTGAGATTTTACCTTCCTAATAAAATAAAAAAAAAGACATCGCGTTCCCGATAATAAGAAACCGTATCTCGAGAACCTCCGGACTCACCATGATGACCTTGTTCCTCAGTTCCTTGGTGAGCAGATGGTTCTTGACGCTGATCATGATATCCCTGAAGTCTCCGGCGGATATGAACCCGGACCCGTCCCGGTCGCACTTCTTGAAGGCCTCCACTCCGTACTCCTCGTGGAAGTCGTGCAGGAACTGACTGAACTCCGGATACGTTACGAGACGCTTCTTGTCCTGGATCATTATTTGTTATGAAAGGTTATTTCATTAATAGCGGTTTGAATTATTTTATTCTATGCGAAACCATTTTTATATCTATCGACATGAAACAGCGCTAATGGACTATACTGCGCAGAAGTCTAAATTAAGGTATAAAAGGGGACTGCGAGGGATGAAGGACGAGCGTTATAACGTAGCGCTGACTGGCTCTCCAGTCTCGTTACATCCCCCCCCACCGATACGACTCCCCGCTCTCTTCTACTGTACGGTCAAGTACTCAATTGTTATCGCTATTAATATTTTCTTGTTGTTTTTATTATGTTTTTTTAGGTGAATAGAATGAAACCGGGAGGGGCTCCGATAGATGTGGGGGTCTCTCAAGGTTCAATCGTAGGCCCATTTCTCTTCCTTGTTTTTATAAATGATCGACCTACTTTATAGACAAACATAATGAGAGAGTATTGTTTGCCGATGATACTTAAGCATTAAACGGCACCAGGTAATGTATGATGTATGTAAACAAAGCTCTCTCTAGAAAAGTGGACTGGTTTAGTGTTAATAAAATAATTGAATGAGAAGCGACGGGTGTGATGGAATCCACTGTTTTTCAATGGCAATGTATACAATTTTACAACAAGCTTCAAGTAAAACGTCCAGTTGTTACAGTTCAACAAATTTATGAAAGTAGCTAAAAAAAAATATGTGTGCAAAAGGATACTACAATATTTCCAAATATTTTAAGGATGATTTTCTGTAGGTATGTAGTGATCGCTGCCAGCCTTTCTCAGATCCGTGGAAATTATTTTCCCTGGCAGTAGCTTTCATAATGAAAAATATTTTGTATGCAACTTATTTTCAATAAAGATTTTAAATTTAAATTTTTATTTTTAATTATTGCTGGCACTATAATTATAATAACATTAATTCATAAATGAAATTGTAATAATATAATGAGCACCTCTGTGTAGTTTTAGATATTATAATTAACTCTACCTATTTGTCGTTACCCGTTCGCGGTTTATATTACATTTGGTCGGGACAATAATGCTTGAAAGAGGTTAAATCGAATAATTAGATCCCGATAAAAAGTATCTACTTCTACATACGCAAACATAGCTGAGGCACTACAATAGAGCGGCATTGACAACAGCGCCCTCAAGGCGTTATTATATTGGACACACAAGGAATAGTACGATTTCTTGCTGTAATTAACCTACAAATTTCCCGTATAAAAAGAAGTGCAGAAGGCCTTAAAGAGCGTTATTTTATCATCGTTCTGATCGACAAAGCCCTGCATTCCCTCTCTATATCTACATAATCTCTTAGGTCAGCTGTTACATAGTGTAACTCACCCGGATGAGTATTAAAATCTCCTAATAAAAAGACAGACGCGACTTCGACTTCTTCAATAACGGCAGTTAAGGCCAGTCAGTAAAATGTATCCTATAGAATACTGAGAGGCTATGTCTACGCCTATGTTCAAGGCTGTGGAGTTTGGCGTCAACCAATTTAGGGTCGCCAATAAGCCTCTTTGCTCGCCTCTCAATTGAGTCCAGAACCGCAAGATGAGTCTTTGCGGCACCAGCAAATATGTGGCCACAGTATTCTACACATGACCGGATCTGTGCTTTGTATAAAACAAAAAGCTGTCCCGGTGTAAAGTACTGTCGCACCTTCGCAAGCACGGCAAGCTTTCCTGCAGCTGCTCTTGCTTTGGACTCAATGTACCGACCAAAGTTGAGGTTCGAGGAGATCTCTAAGCCTAACAACTGAAGCCAGTCACTGTATTCCAAGGATACATTCCCGAAAGTAGAAGCCAAGGTGAAAAGGCTCCTTATGGCGGTGAACAAACACGTCTGCGTTTTGGTGGCGTTGAATTTGACAAGATTGGCATTGCCCCATGCGGAGACTGCCTGAAGTTTGTCATTTAAACGTTGCACCATGGCTTCTCTTTCAGATTGTACTTCATCTCTACTAGCCAGAGAACTTGGCAGATATCTTTCTACAACTGTGCTGTCGTCGGCATACCCATAGATACTGGGCTTCAGCAGATCGTTAATGTGCAGCAGAAAAAGAGTTGCAGAAAGAACGGACCCCTGAGGTACCCCGGCATTTATTGTCAAGGGTTTCGAAGAACACCCGTCAACAATTACACGGAGAGATCTCTGGCTCAGAAAATCCGTTATCCAGCCAATCAGACCAGGAGATGTACCGTACGCTAAAAGCTTGATTAAAAGGCTCACATGCCAGACCCTGTCAAAAGCCTTTCAGACGTCCAGAGAGACGGCGACCGCTTCTCCGTTCTTCTCGATGGCCTCGCCTAAAATGTGTGTAGCATACTCTAGGAGGTCCCCAATAGACCTATTACGGAGAAACCCGTACTGTCGGTCACTGAGGAGATCGTTAACTTCTAGGTATGCTAGTAGGCGCGAGTTCAATACACGGTCCATAATCTTGCAGAGTATGGAGGTGATTGAAATGGGCCTATAATTGGCAGGATCGGCACGGCTGCGTTTTTTGGGCACGGGGTGCACGTTGGCAAGCTTCCAGGATTCCGGCACTTTTCCAGTCTTGAAAGAGAGGCGATACAGACGTGTCAATACAGGAGACAACTCACCTGCGCATGTCTTGAGCAGAATGGCTGGTATACCATCAGGACCACTGGCTTTATTCACATCTAAACGACACAATGTTCTCCATACCTCTTTGTTCGTGATGCGGATTTCAGGCATCGAAATACCGCAGTGAGGAAGATGTTCTGGAGAAGCATTGCCAGTGTCTAGATGCGAATTCTCAGCAAACAGAGAAGCAAGTACATTCGCTTTCTCTGTTGCTGTGTGGCCCAGAGATCCATCCGGCTTCAGCAGAGCATTCAGTGAGGGTTGGCAGAAGTTCGACTCGATCGCTTTGGCAAGAGACCAGAAAGCTCGACTGCCAGTTGGTCTGACAGAGAGCTTTTCACCATTCTCAACGATCCGATCAAGACGAGCCTTCCGCAATGCCTTTTTATAGGATATAGATATTGGCAGCTTGGTTAAAGGCTCTCTTCTTTATACTTACATCCGGAAATTTGCGGCTTCGAGCATCAGCCCAAATGAGTTATGCCGAATGTTTTCGGTCATGAGCATGACGACATTCGGCATTAAACCATGGGCGAGCTTTGCCACCGATGGGTACGTCAGCAAAAGGAATAAAATACTCCATTGCCTGATGCACCACATCGGTTATAGCATCCGCGCAACTCGACGGATCCAAAGAAGAGAAGCAGACCTGCCGCCAAGGATAAGACG
Source organism: Napeogenes sylphis (assembly GCA_959347405.1). NCBI lineage: Eukaryota > Metazoa > Arthropoda > Insecta > Lepidoptera > Nymphalidae > Napeogenes > Napeogenes sylphis. The sequence continues at coordinate 26,950,288 of OY365788.1, forward strand.
CAAAAAAGTGCCGCATCTCATCCCAATCTGCTGACTTGTATTTCCATACTCGCCTAACACCATGTGGTTCGAAAGCTGGTGGGGAATATGTAAATACAGATTTCACCAGACAGTGATCGGAGGTTCCCAAGGGGGACGTGACCTCTACACAATACCTGTCCGGATCAGTTGTCAGCAGAAGGTGAATTGGCTGTATGGCCTACCACATCTGGTACCCTTGTCGCTTGCTTCACCAGCTGAAAGAGGTCCAAGGACAACGCAAAGTTCCGCGCTTCTCTTCCAGCATGGTCGGGCTTCTGGTACGGGAACAGCCAGTCCTGATGACAGGCATTAAAGTCCCCCAGAAAGACGAGCTGCGCCGAAGGATACTGATACAGAGCCATATCTGCAGCCTCACTGAGATACTCAAATAAACGAGTTGTCTCCTGGTCACCGCTGTGCGAACGGTAGACACAGGAATACAGGATTTTTTCGTTTCCTGTGTTCACTAAAACCCAAAGGGAAGATAAAGTAGGGTCTTCAAGGTGACAGAGACGCTGAATACAGAGGTCGTTCCGCGCATACACACTGACTCCGGCCCGTGAGCGAAAGTTGTGCTCTAACGAGTAACCGGGATAATCCAAGTATGCAGCGCTCAAAGGACATTGTATCTGCGTCTCCGTCAAAAAGAGCAAGTGCGGCTGCTCTGTCTCCAGGTGGTGGTGGACAGCTAAAAGATTTGAGTGCAAACCCCTTATATTAGTGAGGTGCACTTTATATGAGGAGTGCAACCGCTGTTTCAACTTGTTCCTTTTTTTTAACTTTTTCATAAAAAATAAATAAATATAATATGGGTCTGAACACGACTAGGTCGTTTTGCGGCACGACTTTGCCCAATGGGTGGTAACTTTGCCGGCGACCGGATGTTATGGTCTACCACCAAGAAAAGATAAGATGTTACAATAGTTCAACTTAGCGGCGAGTGGGCGCTGCGCAGCGCTATTCCGCTGAGCGCGCGCGACGTAGCTCGAGCCGGTTGCGTGTAACATGACGGGTGACGTCACGCACTCGGCCGCCGTATACACTGTCAAATTATTTCTCTCACAAATACTATCTGCGGGTAGTGTTTGTAACGGACTTTTATATTGCTTTGATATCGACACTGGTTTATTACTTTGATTATCCTGACTTAGACAATGCGATAAAATCCACATTGGCCCACCATCAATCACATAATCATTTAACAAGTGCGCTCCTCTAAGACTTCTTTGGATATGAAATGTCGTCTCGTAGTATGAGTATATCTTTCAACAATTTTGAAGCGTCCAGATAATCGAATATTACGGGTGGAAGCTCATTTAAACTTCTAGACACATATATGAAAGGAAGGTCAGGATCTGTCTTAAACAAACATAATAACCTCGATATCTCGCTGTAACTTTACGTCGCCTTTTATTGTGATCTTCCGCGTGGATGGATATTTCGAATGTTGGCCAACACCTCAGATATCACAACGGTACAGTTGGCACCCTTAACAAGTTTCGTAGCCATCATAAAGCATCACATCAGTTCAGTCTATAGTTTGTTTACTAAAATCGTATCCGCGGGTTGAGTGGTTGAGTGCCTCGCCTGAGTTCATTTGATCATTATTGTATAGAAGAGGGGGACGACCTGTATCGTAACAGTTCGGATGTCGAGAATTACCGCGTCAGAGCACTGAGCCTACGACCCGTGGAGTACACGACACGAAATAGACATTTTATAAAAAACTTTCCACAATTATGTAGAGATCGTGTTTGGTAAATAATACAGAATATACCTTTCCAAAGTAGAGACGAACGAAGGTGCTCTCCATGTTGAAGGGTAACTTCTTGTGTAGCGCCGTCTTGCGCATGACTTCGGCGAACTCGTCTGAAAATTGATATTTACAACATCTATAACACAGACCGAATAAAATTATAATACTCCATACCATACGTGAATAATATGGGCTATTAATTTTAGTTGAATCCTATTTAACTCTTTTTACCTTACTTGACTATGTGACATGTCCCCTTGAATGATACTAAAAAACGTACACATTAAAATATCATCCAGTATCATAGAGAACCCTTGTAATATTGAAGAATCTTACCAAAAGCGACGAGTCCATTGCCGTTGGTATCGAACAGCTGGAAGGCGGTCTTGTAGAGCGCGTCCGGGACGCACAGGAGCCCCTCGAAGGCCTGGAACTCCGAGAAGGAGATGTAGCCATCCTTGTCCATATCCACGATGCCAGCAATGAGCTCGACCGACTCCTTGTTGTAGTCATCTGGAATTCAGTTCGATGTTTGTGTGCATCTTAGTTTTTGTTTGTGAGATCAAAAGGCTTTTAGGTATATCAATATGTCCGAACTAGAGAAGTCCAAAACGAGAACAAATTAAGGAATGTTGAATAAAATAACCTTACCTTCATCAAATAATCCGAGAAACTTTCGTACGAAATCTTCACTGGTAATAAATTGTTCACCATCTTTCTCCTTCGTAGCATATTTCAAGAATATTTCATGAAGTTTATCTGTGTCGGCCCGTTTTAAATAACCAGCCCCCTGAAAGAAATGATGTTAAATTTAAATTTCTCATCAGATCACAGTGTCTGTTATATGTAGTAGAGTATCTAAGGGCTATCTAAGGGAATGCAAAGATACATCAGGTGCCGCCAGTTAAGGTCAAACTCATCAAACGAATCATCATCTAAAGGAAATCATCTTATTTACCGTTTTAGATAGCTTATTATTAACCCTATTAGTTACGCAACTAAATATTTGTAGTATAGACGTAATTTTTGTAACAATAATGAGCGCTGCGAACATGGTTTTTCTTAGTTATTAATCTAAAATTAAAAGTATATTATTAAATAAATCTTATAACTTTCAAGAGGTTTTGGTTGATCATTGTAGAACTTGGATTATTGACTCATTTGCAGGGTTGATGTTATAATGTTATACATTATAATATATAAATAATAATATAGTCAAATATTGTTAAATTTCATTTAAAAAGTGCAACTGTATAATTTCTAGCCAGATCTAGAGTAGATCTCTGAGCTGGCGGCAGCTTAATGCCTACTTGAACAAAAATAATTAGAATTTAGTATCTACTCTTACAGTATACCTAGATACCTACGAAGAGTAACTTTTAATGCTGATTCAAAAAATATCCTCTTGTTATAGTTACCTTTATAAAAATGTAAAAGCATGCACTTAGAGGTTTATAAGACCTCTTTAAAATGCGGCTATCAGATATAGGTGAAAATAACCGATAAATTACTACATATGTGCATTAAGTTATTATACATCAAATAGGGAGTGTCTAAAAAATAAAGAAAAGGGAAGATGAGAGCCCCATACCTACATATCTTTGTCTAATCTTACAATAAAAGAGAAAGAGAGACAGTAGCCTTCTTTAATCTCTCTCTCTTTTTTAAATGGGACACACTTTAGGCTGGCTGTATACTATACATGTCTAATAACTCTATGACTATGTGCCTTCAGAACAATGCAATATCAGTTTGAATTTTTATCGACGCGTGTTAGTTTCCGGCAGACCATGATTGACCATGATTCAGAATAAAAACAACTAACTACCTACAAGACTTGGCTTTAATTATATCTTCATCAAGTTAAATAATTAATAGAAAGTAATTATGCATAATTGTTCATATATTTTTTATTCTCTGGTAAATACTTTAATAACAACATTGGCCATTTACTACAATTATTTTTAGGCTCGGTACACGTAATAGAGATTTTAGGCCGTAACTGGTGGAGAAAGTGATAACAAAGAAATGATCGAATAACTAATATTTGCCTCTGATAGATATTTAGGCAACAATATAAACAATCTTTTGGTAAGACATTTTAGAAGAAGGGAGGTGTTTCACGGTCTTAACTTATAACTAACAATTTTAGTACAATCTTTTTAGTTCCGTGACAAAGGTTCCGATTTCATTTTCGGATGCAATGCGTAAGCTCATAGTAATTCATAATAGTAGGTACCAAGCCTGCTTCGGGCCGTCATTTCTCGGACTCCGATTGGATATTTGGATCCGATCCTTTAGGCCTTAAAGAGTTTAAATGCAATTTTACTTTTCTTGTTTATTGTAGAAAACCACACTTACTTTATTTCCCGATAATTTATTTATACGATATAATAATTTAACAAAACAAATATTTATCAAATATAAATTGGCACAACCGGCTATCTAAACCTTCGTATGTAGGTCTCAGCATCTAGACTGCAAACTCTAAACCTTCATATTAAGTAAAGTAGGTCTTGTTTATGCCAATGACTAGTAACTAGTACGTCACAAATACTTTAGCGGTCTGTAGTCTGTGTACAGTAAAAATGTATATTAAAAACATTGGCAGTGCTGAAATACACGTCATCAAAACAATCATTCAGTTTACATTCTGCACTCTGTGTCAAGGGTCATTGACTTACTGTATACCAAATAATATGAATGATGTATTTATAAATATTTTGGTAACTAAAGCATATTAGATCATTTGCACTTTTTTATGTTATTAATAGCAATATTAAAACAATATGATTTAGGTCATTCATTTTAGTAACTGACAGCTTCATATTTAGAATTTGTCAAAATAAAATAATTGGGAGTTGTTTAATTATTTAATTTTGTCATATAACAAACAAGTTTTAACAAATTACATTAAATTCATCATAAATAATTGTTTCATTAAGGAACTTAAAAAAGCAAGATTTTCAATTTGGTTATTTTTGTTTACCATAACTATCTTCAACTATTTTATTGTATCACAGCTTGAATGTTTTTTATTGACAACAATATGTTAAAAGAGGTTCATTCTATTACTTTATGTTATATGTCTATTTACTATGGATATCTGTATAGTGTATCTCAAAAGGTTTTTCATTTAATTTTTATTGCAATTAATTACATGAGTTTCATGATTGATCTATAAAGTATTCAAAAAGTATTTAACATTGACTTAATATGCTAGGCATTTGATACAAGTGAAGCTATAACTTAATATTAAAAAACAAACAACAAATATGATTTCCATAACCTAATATGAAGTCATGAAAGATTGGGTGTTTTACAAAGTATTGTGATACCTTGATTTGATTCTTTTTATGTTAAATAGTCAAGGGTTCAACTATGTTCTGAACACAAAAATATTTAACAACTGCCTCATGTAGTGATTAAAGTTATTTTTTGATAATGAACAAGTTGTGTCTTATTAATCTATTTGCCCATCAACCAATGAGATTGGTTAATACTGGATTTGACATCAGATAAAATATTTTTTATTCATCAATCAGATTGTGAAAACCAGTATCAATGTATTACATAATCTTTTAATCTTTTATGACGACACTGACCATAATAATAATGATGGTGAAAATATAACATAATATTTGGAGATAGGCTCAAGATAGCTACTATCTGTCATACACTATTTGCATGATTGTATTGAAGCATCATTTAGGTTAGCTAATTATACATGTACTGATGTCAATATTGCATACAACAAATGAACACGATCTTGAATAAATTAACAGTACTTTTTCATAAGAGATAAAACGGTTCTCCATGAACCGTTTGGAATGGCACCAGCCAGAGAAACGGTTTATATTTTTACCAGTAGTACTAAAAATCTAAAGACCAGTTCTAAGAATAAAGATAATGTAATTTATCATCTTTTTATATAGCTGTTTTATCACTGATGATGTTATGACATATCATTTATAGCACTCTGTAATTTAGCAAATTGAAGAACAACGAAAATAAAATACCAAACCCAATATAACAATGCATCCTTATAACATATCACTAACACAATATTATCACTACAAAAGAAACACTTAAAACTTCGAAATTTAAATAACCTTAAAAATCATATTGAAATATAAAAAACAGTAAGAAATTACCCTATGTGTAGTCATTGTGTTATGAAGACTAAAATTGAACTGAATTGATAGATATTAAGCAACTTGACGTAATAGATAAGAATCATTATCTTATATGTAACGTAACATACATCATGTTTCTTTTGTAATTTATCTACCATTCCAGAAGTCACGCATAATATTTGCAAAATATTATTTAAGAAAACAAGATTTGTGTAGCAACATAGTTTTAGATTGTTAGTAAGTGTTAAATGTTTACATATTTATGCTAGATATAAGTACCGTAGGTTTTTCCTGCACTTTACTGGCTAAGGTCATAGAGGTTAGTCTGAGCTATTATCTTATCCTTTACCTTCTCATCCTTTTGTAAAAAGAACCAATATATATTTATAATATATTTTAGTATAAGATTTAAATACTGGTGATCTACAACAATCGTTTTAAATATAGGAAAGTGTTGAAAATGTTAATTTGCCGCATCTTTGACGTTTCTAAGTATTTCAAGGCCAGATGCTTCAAGGGCGTTCGAGCTACAAAAATACCGCATAAGTCAACTTCTAATATAACTATACACTGATAAATAATAACTGAACAGAATTACTCATAAAAAAATAAAAAAACTTACCCACCTCTTGACAACTGGCCTGTGTTATTAAAGAATTAGATAAGAATTTAAACATTACAGAGTTTTCGCCAATACGCGTTTTTCTGGTCAGATACAAAATATGTTTTTATGAACTCAGCTGGTTGTATAAAGTTCGTTTGCCTTGATTACCTCACGACACATACACAATATATATAAAATAATAAAAATCTATTTTAGATTTACACGCGCTATGCTCATGATCGCCGGTCGCCGGGAGCTAACGTTGCGTTCATAAATCGCAACTTGTAGTTTATATTTTTATATTTGCACAGAGTAATTTGTACGGCCTACAGTCACTGCGCTGGTGACTGAAGTCTGAACTGGAATTGGCAAGTACTGTAGTCATGTCAAGTTTGGCAGAAGCGGGCCATACATGTTGGCCCAAGTCAAGGATATTATTACATATCCATACTAACTGAAATATTGATCATGCCATGTTTATTACTCGTCGCTGGTCGAATTACATATAAAACCTTAAAATGACGATGCTAGTCACACCAACACGTCAACTTTGAACTTAATCTTACCGCTTAATGTTTGCCAAATGCCAATCCAATACCCAATGTCTTGGCGGTAGCACTAAACCTCTTTAACTCTTAAAATTTCTGAACACTCTCACAAGCTGAGTAATTTTTCTTTATTCAATAACCTTCTGCAATTTAAACCTATTCCTATCAATTTTATTATGCCTTGGCTTCTTCATTTACTATAATAAAACGCAAGATCGAAAAAAGACAAATGGGAAAATGTTTTTGTCGTACCATCTTTATAAAAATACATTAAACAATTTACTATAAATAATAATATATTTATTTCGTTTCTATAGTCTGTTATATAGTACTATTAATGTTAATCTCAAAGTCAGTATTAATTATTGTATTCTTTTAATATAGTATCATTCCGTTCAAATATCTTTTTTTTTTCATAAAAAGTACAAACTACGGTTACAAGTTTTGTTGATGCCATCTATTGTCCCATTTTTAGTGTTTCAAAGGGTATGTATTTAAATTTTGCAACGCTTAAAAATTCTACATCTGTTCCAGAGATGGCACTAAAAAAAGTTTTTTTTAAGTCAAAAGTATTTCTCTTTAAGTTCAAATAAATATAATTTCAAAAAACATAGTACCGAAAAGAAGACTAGAATAACAATTTACGACGCCACTACTATTTTCTAGCGTGGAATGAAAATCATCAGGGCAATAACTATTTAACTGCCAATAGTTAATTCAATTTGCATACCTACATTGCATATGATTGATAATGGTGTAAGAACTGTATTTTTTCGTAGGTAAATTAGCCGGCGTTTATGATACCATCATCACATACAGGCAGAGCGGGTAAAGGGGATTTTATTTTATGACGCAACTTTACAAACCGGGGAGAAGTAGGTATTAGGTACTAGTTTATAAGGGTGGACTATTGTAGTAGTGAGTAATTAATATATGAAATATGAATATAGCTATATTACTAATCAGATAGGCTTTCTACTCGAATTTATTTTACAATGATTTATTTAAAAAATGCAAAGGGATAAGACAATGTTTTGCGTTACTCTTATAGCAAACAATAATCGATATTTTGAGTCATCAGTCGTGTGCTAACAACATCACATACCTAGTACAAGCACACATTAGTAGAGATTTAGGCATGAAATTAACTTATTATCATCAATCAGCCCTTAATTATATGACGCAATATGTAATATTTTTTCACCTCAGTGCAGACTCAGACCCTCGTTTTATATTCATGTTATATATTTTTTCACGCACGCCATGTCCCTTCCATGTTCTCCTGTAACCTTCTATTTTCCCAGTTAGGACTTCTCGTTACATTCTTTTCATCTTTTAATATTACGTGGCCATAACTCGACAATCAATTACCTACTTCTTATCTTTTTTACTGTGTTACTATACTTTCAAACTACCTCTTACATGCCCATTTCTTACTAAAGGTAAGAAATGAAGTTGTTAAAATGTAGTTGTCTTAAGAATAAAAATACATTTAGCATAAAATGTTTCTGATTATAATTTAAACCTACTATACTATAAACACAGTCATTTATGAAAAGCCATCATCAAATTATAGTAATGAGTTTAAATTTATCGAAGGTAGTTTGTGAGTTGTGCTACAAGTCTAATAATGATACTAATGCCTAACTTTGTCTACCTGCTAGTTGCTGCGAGCAAGGTTTCCTTTGAAACGTAAATTCCTCGTTATTTGCTTGCGTCGGTGAGAGTCTATAGAGAGGGGACTATAATAATTTTACAATATAAATAAATAAATATTTCTTATCTAGTTTAAATAAAAAATAATAATAGTAATTTGGCGATGGTTGTGTTAGCCTAACAAGCCGTTCAGTTAAAGATTAAGGTTTTACTGTCAGCAATTTAATCAATAATTGTCAAAGAAGCTTAAAAAAATAAAGTCAAATTCGGCAATATATAATGTGTACTAAGCTCAATAAATATATTACATTATTAAAAGAAATAAGCTTATTAACATAAAAAATACAAATCTAAAAGATATTGTGGGGTTGACACTGTTGACTGATAATCTGACAGATAGGTATAGCTATTTTAGTATCTATGTGAACTTCTTTAATGATAGTAGATGAACCACAGAAGCGGTTGCCCAAGTTCTCTCTGTTTCTGTTGTTCGTTTCTAGTCTTTCATATTTTTACACTTACTGGGACCTTATTATTTGAAATAAAAAGTAGACAATGCACCTCAGACCCATTGTAAATAGGACTTTCAAATCTTATGTATTTCTATTTTGTGATAATTTAAAATCTTATATTTAATCTATTATTTTAATTATGATATGAACCATAGGAAGGAATAGTTGGTGATGTAAGTTAGCCTTACATATACATACATATATACATATACATTTTAATATATACTGGTTAATACACTACTTCTTGGCGATATTTATTGCTTATTTTAGCGATAACCATCGCCATTGGTATTTACCAACAGGAGATAGGTCAATCTGTCTGACTTTAATCACTCGTAAAATGTATGAGGAGAACAAACTATGTTAAGATTAGATACAAAATTATATCATTGGTTCATTACAAAAGATAGAATTATAAGTTAAGTACACTTTGTTATTAATAACATAATAACATATTTCGACAATGAACTTAATGGGGATATAGCTCAGTGGTAGAGCATTCGACTGCAGATCGAGAGGTCCCCGGTTCAAACCCGGGTGTCCCCTACCCGTTTTTTTAGTTATTTAAATTCAATTTTAATATGTCTGCTTTTATTTTTAATTTAAATATTGTATTTTAGCTAATTATACATACTTGATAGTACTGAGATAATATTGTATTAATTCTATAGATATAGTGTTTATTCTTTGTAAAAAGTCAATGAGCCATTTGTTTATTTAAACAATAAAGTAAATGAGTAGGCGAATACTTCTCTTACATAAAAAATACCAATTCCCTCTACCTAAATTATTCTTTACATAGGTACTTTAGAAATGCAAGCAAAAAATATATTTTCTTTCTACTCTTGTTTAGTATAATACACAATACACAATTAAATAAAATCATCAAAAATGTTATATACTTTCGTTATCTTTATTTCGCCATTTACCTACAGTTAATTAGAAACATTCACGAACATAAATGTGTCCTCCGTCAAAGATTACCAAAGAGAAATTCGAATAATAAGTTCGTTAGCGCATTCGGCTTGTTGTGGTTGTCGAGTAAACAAATGCACGCCAGTACGCTGTCCCCTGTACCCTGTACCCCCGCCGCGGGCCGCGACCAGAATTGCCGAAGCAATTTGCACTTTATATGCATTATGCTAGAAGATAATTTAATTTGTTGTCCGTTTCACCAATTTATTTCTGTTTATCGGCTTAGCCCGTGGGCTGTGGGCATGCCAGCTACATTGTAAATCGTGGGTATGCTCTATTTTTACTTCTAAACGACAATGCGTCCTAATTTTCTCGGCAATATGAAAAAACAGAATTTTACTCGAGTTAATATGTCAAGACTATCTTAATCCGCGTTGGATTAAATGTTATCGTAAATATATTAGTTTTTTCATATAATGATATAGATAATTAATATCTGTATTCCTTATGATTATGATATGATTAACATCTATGAACGTTGAAAGATTCGATTTTTCATTAGTAGCCGCCATATTTGTATATATAAGAAAACGAGGAAACTTGTGTCATAAATGCTAGCTTTTCTAGACTCTGTACACAAATAAGACACTTAAATCTAATGCGTATGCATGCTAAAATGCTTTAAAACATTTTAAAAATCCGGAAACGACTCCTGCCATAATATAATAGCAAATCATTAGCAATTAATAAGTGTAACAAAACATCAGGATATCTAATTGATTAATCAAAAGTTTAAGAAAGGGTCACAAAATATGTCTTAAGTTTGTGTACGTGAGCTACACATTCGAATGGTAAGTCACTTAATACCTCGAACGTATGTTCAACCATTTTATTTGGGTCAAAGGTACAGACTTTAAGTTATTATATTATAGTAAGGATAATGATATAAGACAACAAAATTTCGACTGGATGTGTAGCGTTGAGGTCGCAATATTCATTCGTTATATTTGTGCGCAAGTGGAGTCACGTGACAAGCTAGGTGTAATAAAGTGCTAAATATAAAGTACATAAATATAAATGTAGACAAATTTTAACATAGAAAACCTTCTACAGATCATGTTATCCTTTATGACAGGAGTTAAGTTATATTCATATAATACTACACTCTATAACTATAAAAACAAGGTTTATATTTCTGAGTAAGGTGGAGCGTAGTAGATCCAGCTAACGCAATTCCGCCAGCAGTCATCATCGGCCGCCATGTTTGAATGAGCTACTCAATCATTTGTATAATGTTGTAGACATCCTCGGGCTCGTAGTAAAGGCATTGTTGTTCTAATTAGTAACGAATTAAATCAACCTACAGTTCCTGATTACGTAACTGAATGCGTTGTATTTTGGTGAAAAAATATTTTATCCGTTTAACACACCAGTTCAACTAAAACAATATTTTCTAATATTTTCTTTTAATGTTAATGTTAAAAATGTCTTTTAATGTAAAAATATTTTTAAAATATGTATTCATTATCACGTTTATAATTTTATTTGAAATCGTAATCATCAAAAAGCTTTTTACTGATCAAAAAAATAATAATAAAAAACTGAATTTAATAAACATTTTAAACAAAGAATAAAATTACAGATATGTACAAAAGGATACCACAAAAACTCTACAAATTTACCCGTACAATTCGATTGTATTTCATTTATAGCCAACCCCACCGACCTCACCGTATCGAGATAAATCAATAAAGCCTGAACTGCCTCGAAGCTGGTCAAAGCCTACTTAATATTCCTTTCTTAAGGCTTTAAAAGGAACTACACGACAATACGGCTTATAAAATGTCTATTGTTCAACAGACGCTTGGCTTAAATGAAACTTTAAAAAGAACGACCTATAAGATGATCAAAGGTTGTAAACTGACTCGATTAAATAATATACAAAGATACAGTTAGGTATATAAATATAAATTAAGATGATTTTGGATGAAAGAAAGCACAGAGCCCGGAAGAAAACACTCACTATTAAATAAATTGAAAAAATAGGAGAGTTACATCTCTACAAAAGTAGTTTTGATTAGATTAAGAATGTAATATTATTTTATTGTCATTGTTTCTTTTTAAAAAGATATTTTTTATTATTAACAAAGGGAAATTGTTTGAAAATATCTTTAAACATGTATAACCATGTTAAGCTTATTTAAATTTATATAAATATAGAATGCAAAATAAACCAGTACGGGCAGGGATTCGATCCCGCGATCTCTGGGAAACCGTCCCGTCGCTCTACTAATTGAACTACCGTATCGCTGTCCGTCTCGGAGAATTAAGCATTCTGTATGTGACCGTCTAAATGGGGACGGCGGTGACATCCATTAGGCTTCTTTCGAAATTCCTAACCAAGGTAAATTAATTTTGATTGAAAAGGAAATTTTTAAATGAAAAAAAGCTAATAAATATTTATCGTAAAATAATTATTAGTCAATGAAAAATTTAATGAACCTTATGAATTGAATGAACCTGATTGCGGCGATCTTCAAATTTAATAAAAAACTCTAAAGTGTAGAACAAAAGAGCGCTGGAAGCAAACATGTTTTTGCTTTCTAACGTAAAAGTAATAAGAGGCGAGTTATAAAGAGACGGCTGTCCGAGGTTGGTAAATAAATCGAATTTTGTTTGTCCCGTGTCTCCGGGCTCCGTACACTTGCGACAATATTTAAGTTACATATAATAAAACAACATATTTACTGCTGTCCAACGGTCATGATGCCACACATTATTTTTTTTCTTGTATAATTACAATTTTAAATATCTTCATTTTACTTAATTAACCAAGTTTATCGTACGGGTATTATTATTTTATTCTGTATACAAAGCACCAACAAGGAAACCACTATTGAAAGCAAGTATTGAAACTTCCTAAACTTTTCTTTTTTTTTAACCACGAGCCGGGCTGCACTAAAGCCCGCTCACGTAGGGGGCCTAACGTCGAACCCGATAGGCCTTTACCGCCGGCCACGGTGATCAGCCGAGACCAGCAAGAAAAGGCATATGTCGGGAACCCACCACGCCCAGACTAACCATCACCAAGAGCAACCGTGGTGTCGCACTCGGCAACGATTAATCCAGGCAACGTCTCGGACCGTCTCCACACCAAGCACCCTCTTTAAAGTGTTTGGTGGAAAGAGGTCCAGACCTTAACCGCCTCAGAAGGCCTCTCAAACGATGGAAAGAGGCCCGAACCCCCCGCAGGAATGAAAAATAAACCGATACGACTGTATGTTAAAAGCCTTTTCCTAAGGAACGCGTTGAGGTATCAAGCTGAAATTTATATTAAATACTCAGGTTTCCTGTCCCTTAGAGCTGTGAAAGCAATTTCCGCAATTATTCGAAACTCGTTAGGGAATCAAAATGTACAGGGTTTTTCCGTAAACTCAAAATCTTGAAACTTGTTACTTTGCTGTCTTAAAGCACAGACAAAGGAAAAATTGAAAAAACCGTAACTTCTTAGATACATCATGTAATAAAAATATTTTTAATAAATTTAAAGTGAATACCTCTTTCAGGTATATAATACCTTTAAACTGTGACAAAATCAAACTTCTATGTCAACGCAATCAAAAGAAACAACAATTTTTCAAACATATTTTCAAACTCGAAATTATAAAGGCCATTATAACTACCTACACTTCCAGTCGACCAAGCTCCTTGAAATTTAGCATGATGCAATATTTTATAGTACATGTAAAGGATAAATTCTGAAAAATTTAATTTTTTAGTTACATCAGATATTTTTTTCAATACAATGGTTCGGAATCGTTTGTGCGCGAGTCAGAATCGCACTTGGCCGATATATTTATATGTTTAAAGTTGTTTATCCTAATCTAATTATAAAACAAAATATGTATTAATTTGTACAATTTGTCAATGCACTTATTTTTATAGTGGTACATAAATACATATAAACTATTTTCAAATTGTATATATCATGATAAACTGTTTTATATTTTGTTTTGTAAATATTATATCTGCAGTCGTATGTATACAACCAGACAACAAAGTTTCTTTGTAGTTGCAGTCAAAGGTCTGTTCGATCTAGACTAAAGCTGTGAATTGTCACAGTACTTTCTATTTTATAAATTCTGCTAGCAGCTACGTACCTACCTACCTACCTACCTACCTACCTACCTATATTTCCGTAATACTAAAGTTTTATTTCATTACGGCACCTTTTGTGCCAGGTGTACAAAGTCATAGCATTTTATTGAAACGGCATTCTTTTGTGATTTCTTATCTTATGAATGTTCTAGATGTTCTTATTACATGTATAACATTAAATACAAATAATCAAACGTGTCAAGTCACAGCTAATCACAAATATATACTTTAAAGTAAACAACATTTATCTCACAATCAAAGTGGGATCGACGCGACGCGACGTTGTGGTAGTTGGTTAGTTGGTAGTGTGCTCTAATCTATAATATCTAGCTCACAACTTATAAAAGAGAGAGATTTGAAGCGACTTCCTCTTGATATAACTAATATCTGCCATTCAGTGATAAAAGTTTCACACGGAGTCGAACTTCGGTCTGCGAGTGGACTGCTAGTTGGAAACTTCTATAAAACTTATTGTCAGTTACTACCATACTATAGTAGATGAATTATTTGAAAGTAATCTTTTGAAACTTTAATGATGATTGGTTTATGAGTTCAATATTTATAAGTCTTATAAAAGGAGTTCGGTTTTGGATTTAAGAGTGATAGCCTTGCTCTAGTAGTTACTTGTAACTGGACTACTAGTAGTTACTTGTAACTGGACTACTAGTAGTGACTTGTAACTGGACTACTAGTAGTGACTTGTAACTGGACTACTAGTAGTGACTTGTAACTGGACTACTAGTAGTTACTTGTAACTGGACTAGACCATCTAACAAGTTTAGTATAAGGGACATAAATTTGTATAAATTGCCTACTTATTTTTCTTACATAAATCATAATAAAATACGTATTTCTTTATAAACAAAATATAACAAAGAAACAGTTGCACAGTATGTACATAACATCTTAACGTATCAATATAAACATTCATTATGTAATGGGCCAATTTAAAGTCATTAGGTACTAAGATATAACGGCTACTATCTATTTGATAATACAGTCCGACTGTCCAACCAATGATATCTATAATACATTTATTTAATAACTCTTATGAACTCGTGAAAACAAGTGGTCTAGAGTTATAAAATATTTAGAACATATAAAGGTAAGTTCACTTTCTTATTATTACATAAAATATTATCACGTATTACTAGATAATATTGTAGTGTTGTGCTCGTCTAGTATTACTAGATAATATTGTAGTGTTGTGCTCGTCTAGTTTTTAACACAGTCATATTTTTAAAATATATGCTTTGTAATATATTAAATATTTTATATCAGAATAATATTTTCGTGTATTAAAAGATACTTTTCTGTTTAAAAAACGAGGGAATGTTATAAGTTTGACCTGTGTATCTGTGTGTCTGTCTGTGGCATCGTAGCAGCCAAACGAGTGGACGGATTTAATCGCGATTTTTTTAATCAAAAGCCTGGTTTTTCGAGATGGTTCTTTGTTATGTTAGGTCGAAATTAGTTGATAAAAACATTTGTGTATAAAAGCAGTCATCTCCAAGATATTGAACTTTTATTGGTGGAAAGTTCTTATGCAATATTGATAGTAAACAAAACTAAACCAGTGAAATTTAGTGTGCTCGTAGATTCCGATATACAGGTGTTCCCGCTCAAAACAAAATATCAATTTTTACTTAGTTCATAAGTTCTAACAAATGGCGTTGTCATTGAAATAGATCGCGCTATCGGTTTATGATGTTGATTTGGTTAGGGTCTTGTGATTAATTAATACAGTGTATCGCTGTCAGTCATATGGGCACTCTGCCCGCTTCTGTCACGCCCGTCCTCGGTGCGTGAAGTGTCTAGAGGATCACGCGACAGCCGACTGTCCGCGTAAGGTCCCAGTCCCGGAGGTCCCTCCAAGCTGTGTTCTGTGCCAGCAAAAGGGACA
This sequence comes from Napeogenes sylphis, assembly GCA_959347405.1. Lineage (NCBI taxonomy): Eukaryota > Metazoa > Arthropoda > Insecta > Lepidoptera > Nymphalidae > Napeogenes > Napeogenes sylphis. The sequence goes on from OY365788.1 coordinate 26,966,497, forward strand.
CCCCGCGAATTATCGCGGGTGCCCCCGAGCGCTCCGCAGGCCGCAGCCAGTGAGGGCTCCCTCCCGCCGCGTTCAACTGCCTTGGGTCCCTCTGGACACCAATGCGTACCCTGCCCTTAAGGCACGCCCCGTCCCAGCCTCTAAGGCTCCACAGAACGCGTGGGTCAATGAACCGTCGTTAGTATGTAGGCCCCCTCCTCCGACGCGAGCGGCCCCCGCCGGCGGCGCGGGCGCGTATATGGGTGCGGCGGACTCGTCCTTAGGTAGCTCTCTTAGCTACATAACTAGTATCTTGGGAGCGATCAACCCTCCTGAGTTACTTGTACTGTCTCGTAAACTCAAAAATGCTGAACGCGATCCAAATACGCGTTGCCTTATTAGAGGTATTTTGTGCCGGCAGTTTTTTTAAGTTTAAATTTTATTTTTGATATTATATTTACATATAATGACGGTTTCATAATAATTTAACATTGTTTTGTTTTATTACCAACTGACAATAAATGAAAATAGTAATAGATAAAAATATTAGATAGAGTGTGATATAGGTAGGTGTTCAGATTGACAGCACACTAATAAGTCACACTATATCTGACAGATTTACAATTGCAGGTAGAGTTGGATAGAAATGTTGTTAACTGGTAGTCGTGTAGCTGCCAATTATTATATAAGTATACATCTTAGATGACGGGTTAATATATAAGGGGTATATATTATTAAAGTGCACTGAAAAAGTGCAATCTTTATAAGATGGAGAGTAACAAGTATATGTTATCTAATATTTTTTCAAGAAATTGTTTGTTCTGAATCAAAAAACTTTACTAGTACAAAAACCATTTTATAATGTTAAAGATGACTTGAAACGAAAACATGACGATTATACGAGGTATGTACAATGATGAAGGCGGTTAGCGAGACTATTATTTTAATTCTATATTCATTTAAAATTTAAATAAACTGAACATGTTTATGGATAATTCCAAACAAGATATAATTGTATTTGTTTTTTTTTGTTACGTGTTATTAAACTGTAGTAGGTACTTAGTAGTTAGTAAACTGAAGTAAACTGTAAGTAGCTGTCACTAAGCACTAAGTAAGATACAAAACCAGAGTACATGTTTATATGTTCATGTCTTTTCATGAACTGGATACAAAATCCTTTTTAGTTTCATGCTTTTCAAATTATTGATAAAAATTTTATCCACACCATTACTAGGGCTAGTAGTCATAAGAGTTAAACTGAAACGTTCATGGGATGGTTGAGGATCAGCCTCATTTAATAAATATTATAAAGCCATTACCAAAAGTAAGACTAAGAGAATTGTTGCAGTTTCTTATAAAACTATCTAAACGTTTTTAAGAGAGAAAATATATACAAAATATTAATTAAACTCCTGCTAACTAACACCAGCGTGGCCTTTAAAAATATTTATCGTAATTAACATCCAGTGAAAGAAAGTTTTTTTCCAATTATCCATAAAAGATGCTTCGTAACCGAAGACGAAGGCGGTGATGGCAAGCTAAAATAATTTGTTGGTAAGGTTTCGTTACAAATTAAAGTCGCTGGGCGTTAATTAAATGTCAATAGAAATATGGTTTTTGATAATTCAATTTAGATTTTTTTCAGACTGATTTGATTTTGATGATTTGTGATGAATCAAAATTAAATTTTAATAATTGGTCTTTGTTAAACTTGAACAAATGATAGGTAGGTACATTAGTTTTATTATAATATAAATGTATAATAATAATCTAAACATTAAGAATATATTTAATAAATTCGATCTCTTTGATGCGATTCTTAAGAGACGTGAATTAAAAATATATAACAGAATGGCGTCTTTAGTCAATAGTCATTTATTCATAAATATATATAACACGTCAAACAGATTTGGATACTAGTATGTACTTATAATTATTTATTTTGTCACAATTCAAGATATAATTGTATTGTAGTTGTATATATATTAAATAAAAACCAAAATTATAATGTAATACTAAAAGCAAATGTAGGATAATCCTATATTCAAATCACATTCGAAATGGAAATACTTATATTCCCATAAAAGAGTTGATACTACGAACCGTTTACCATAATTCTAATCTTTAATAAATATAATATTTTGTGCATTATACACAGTTTACGGTCTTGCGATCCCCGGAGAGTAATTTTTGGTATAACCCTATGTATTTATGACGTAGCGGTTTATAAGCTATCGGGGCATTAAATGTATATTGTGAAGCCAGACGTTTTAGATTTAAGAGCCATTCTCGAAACGATGTATTAACGACACGAGTTGTTTCTGCTTTATGAGGAATTATGTTTCAAGATTAATACATTACGTAGTGTACGGTGTTTGTGTAGCAGTTTTATTACATTTTATAATTTTTTATATATGACATGATATCTTCATTTATCTAACAATTATTAGAATACGAATAGAAACATTAAATATATTCTATGTTTTCGTTACAGGAGCAAGCATAAAAATGGACACAAGTACCATAGCCCCACGGGGAATGGTAGTGACACCACACTACTTAGCAACACAAACCGCATTATATATACTAAGAGACGGTGGAACAGCCATGGAAGCAATGGTTGCTGCCGCGGCTACAATCGCTGTAGTTTATCCTCATATGAATGGTATCGGCGGAGATGGCTTTTGGCTTATTGTACCTCCTAATGGAGAACCTATTACAATCGAAGCTTGCGGGTCAGCCGGCAGTCTAGCAAATTTCGAATTTTACTCAGGGTACAAAAAAATTCCATTCAAAGGACCTAAGTCTGCTGTAACAGTTGCGGGAACTGTTGGAGGGTGGGAGGAAGCATTAAAATATGTGACTGATTGTGGATACCAAAGAACATCTATTTCAAGATTATTATCTGATGCTATTTTTTATGCAGAAGAGGGATTTCCTATGTCATCATCGCATGTTGAGAGTCTTTTAGAACTTGGATTGATGGACCACTATAGTGATGATTTCAAGGCTACATATATACCAAATGGAACTATACCGCACGAAGGACAAAGACTTTACCAAAAAAAATTAGCTCAAACTTTAAGATCGCTATCAGAGAATGGTCTTAATAGTTTTTATACAGGTGATGTGGCAAAATTAATAGCAAAAGACATGACGTCCCTCGGTATGCCAATCACAGAATTCGATCTTGCTAATTATAAGGCCGTCAGGCGAACTCCTCTTAGATTAGTTCATGAACACGGAGAAATATTAAATCTCCCACCACCTACTCAAGGTATACTTTCCTTATCAATCTTAGGAATCTTAGATAAATTGAAGATCAGTGGCAAACACGAAGGTCAATTTATTCATACAACAGTTGAAGCTACGAAACAAGCGTTTTTATTACGAGACCAGTATATATCCGACCCCGGGTACATGACAGTTGATGCTGAATCATTAATAACAAATGACGCAATTTCTAACATGGCAAATAAAATTAACTTTAATAAAGCTTCTTCTGAAGGATTTGGTGAAGGTCCGGGAGATACGATATGGATGGGCATAATGGATAATAAGGGATTTTCAGTTTCATTCATACAAAGTATTTACCATAATTTCGGCAGTGGTGTTATTCTACCCGAAACGGGAATCCTATGGCATAACCGGGGCGTTTCCTTTAATTTGAAAGAAGGTCATATACGTAGTTTGATACCAGGTAAAAAACCTTTCCATACATTGAATCCAGCGGCTGCTCGATTGAAAGATGGCCGTTTAATGATTTATGGAACGAGAGGAGGTGATGGTCAACCACAGACCCAAGCAGCCATCTTTCATAGGTATGTTGTACAGAAGATGAACTTACAGAGGTCAGTTTCAGCACCGCGGTGGTTGTTTGGTCCTGCTACTGGTGCTGCTGGTGAAATTGATAATAATTTAAAATTAGAAAGTAGGTTCCAAAATGAAACTATAGATTATCTCAAGGACAAGGGTCACCAGGTTGTGATTTTACCTACATATAGTGAAGTTGTTGGTCAAGCTGGTGCACTAGTGAGGCACCCCGATGGATTGATGGAAGGTGCATATGATCCTCGAAGCAACGGCCATGCAGCTGGGTATTAGGTTAATAGACTAAATGTAATATTAAAACAAGTTTTAAGATATTAATAATAAGTATGTTACGTTGACTTTGCCATTAAAAGGATCTAGAATATATTTATAATAATCAATATGTACCAATGTATTGGCCTCAAAAAATATGATGTATAATATATTCCTATTTTCGTTCCGGGACTGAGCAAACGGAATTTTCAGGAAAGGTGTCTGTTATAGTTAAGAACAACGAAAACTAATTAAAGTTTCTGATTTATGAAGCGGTTGAGTCCCATGATATATGATAACGAAAAAACTCTTCTAGGGATGGAAACTGTCAAGCTCAGTTAATAAAGCGTATCCAACCCAAAACTGCCAAACAATCTCACTACAAACTCCAGCTATCCGATGAACCCAAAACTTCGTGGATGACTTAATATGTATCTAATAAAGCGAGTTAGATTCTCAAATGAAGACGAATGAGACCACTTCATTATTCTGAGAGTTTAATTTAGCGATCTCTTGAACCATTTATTCGAATTAGCGCCAGCTGGTGACAAATTAACGGATTTATTATCTTTTATATCAAGTTTAGAATGAAAAGAATGTAAGCCGTAGGAATTTCGGCATTTGTTGGTGTATCAACATGGTTAAATTTTGAGAAAGGTCTATAAACTTAGGACGTTCGTGTTGATGAAGTTTCGATTATGACACCTAATAGAACCTTTACAACTCTCTAATAAAGGGAGACATATGCAATTTAACTCTAAAGCCCTGAGTGTATCTGATATCTCAAGACACTAATGACACCTTGAATAATTTTATTTTAGTAAATTGTTTATGCGGTAATTAAGGTAGTTAGGTAGGTAAATGTTAATAAAAATAAATATTAAATATATCCTTGCGTGAAATATGATAATATTTTGTTGTAAACGGGATTTTATCTCGTATTTTTGTAAACCAAAATAATTCACTACACTAGTCACTATATTTAAATAAATCTTTATAAAATGCCTCACTTCCGACAGCTAAAGGCTATAAATTAATTATAATTCAAATCATTAAATTTGCTATTATAATAACGTTTTCAACAATTGTAAAATCTATTTTGATATATAACCAAACCGTTCTTTGTTCGTTGCCTTATCGTTCCAATAAACGTGAGTTATTGTCGACCACTGTTCAGGAAAGCTGAGGTATATATCAAAAAGATTGTCTAATTTGAAACGTTCCTACAGTTCATTTATTGAGAGCCGATTTCAATATCTTTAAGAAAGTAGAATAACGTGTTAGCGGTGAGAATAATTGCTTTGTTTGCATATTACATACACATAGTAACATAATATTAATGTTAGCTTTTATTTAATTGGAGGGTAGGTTTTGATCCAAAATAAAGATATCAGTCGTTGGTTTGACCAAAACATGTGATGTTTGTCTAGAAGCTTAATTGACTAAATAAATACCTAATTGTAATATTGGATACTGATTTGCTTAAGAGTAGTGAATATATAAATCGTCTCCCAGCTAAGAGTTAAGGCGGTGTGTGATCGATAGACGGAGTTGTGTACCAGAACTAGTATAATAAAGTGTAATAGTGATAGTAAACAGTTTAGTGTGTTTGTAAGTCGTGCTAATAAAGTGTTTTAACGAATAGAACCACTGTTATTGGCGATTCTTTGCAGTAGAAAAATTGTATTATTAAGTTTCATAAGACCTGTTAAATGAGATATAGAATTATGTTTGAACTCAAAACATATAAATATTATTATTATACTAATTTTCAGTTTAATTAAACGAACGACGGTTTAATAAAGGAAGAAATGCAAGCAAATTAACAAGGCAAATAAAGAAATTGCGATATTGAATCGGATAGTCTAAGTCCTCAATGATTAACTTCGTAATATATACACTATCAACGTACGTACAACGGTACCCCGTCGCAACGACTTCAATAAGTACATAATAATATTATTTTAATTTTTTTTAGAGGTCTTTTTGTATCGGGTATTTTTTAAACTTTTAATTTTTTTTTCTGCTTTTTAAAGTTATGTTACTGGTTTCTGAATTGTACTAAATGAACCTACAGACACACAAAATTTTCAATTGTTTAAGTATTTCTATTAATCTATCCTAATATTATAAAAAGGAAAGGTTTATTTGTTTGAATTGAATAGGCTCCGAACCTACGGGACAGATTAAAAAATAAATCTTTTAGCATTAGAATCCTTTAATTATCCATTATATCCATTATATATAACATTATGATGTACCTACAAAGGTTATATATAATGCGAGAAATATATATATATATTATATTTAATAAAATAAGGATCCACGTGAAAGTTTCGACAATGTAATAAATTATAAATGTATTAAGTAACATGAAGACTTTTTCATATGGGTAGGTAGATAGGTAGGTTTCTTATATACGAATATTAATAAATATAAACATTTAGAGTTAAAATGATTTACAATCACTAATAATACTATGATGAAGAGATTTATATTACTAGCTGTTGCCCGTGATTCTTTATGACTACGATCATAAGTCATATAAATATATTTTTTACAGTCTACGTGGACGCAGTCACGGGCAACAGCTATCCCTAATAAAGTACTTTACCTCAGTAAGTAAGTGTAAAAACCTTTTGGCCTACATAACAAGGTTTTGTTTTCCTATATAACGCGGGCGAAGTCGCTGGGAACAGATAATTATTGCATAAGAACCTCTCCCCCGCACGGATAAAACGTCAATATCTTGGAGACGACTATTTCTATTTCAGTTAAACATAGATAAGAACCATCTCGACCAAAAAAAACTGCAAATCCGTCCACGCGTTTGGCCGCAAATTTGCTACAGACAGATACACAGATACGACAGGTCAAACTTATAACACCCCTCTTTTTAGTCGGGGGTTAAAATACTTTACGGTAAAGAAAAACATAACAAATGATATTTATTGCCTTAGTTAATAGTACATGGTTTAAATTTAATATTCAACTATTATATTGTAATATAAGTGACATTTAATTTTTAGTACAAAGCTATAATAAATATAATAATATTTCTTTCCTTAAAAGGAATTGGAAGCACAACATCTATTAAATTAATGCAAAAACAAAAGTCAAGTTCCTTATTTCTATAACCATTCACAAAATGGCGACTCAGGTTTTTATTCCGGTGACAGTCATGAATGTGCCCAGTCGTGGCCCAGTCATGTGTAATGTGAGTTATTCATGGCTTGGCACATTGAAGTCGGAATTTTCTGAACCAATTGATGGATAGAAGGATGTTTTTAGATTTCCGAATAAAAATAGATTCCGTACAAAGAATCATTGGCATACACGCATGTAACTTTAAAATCAAGTAGATCACAAGTAGATCAAAGATACTGGATGCACCTATACTACACTACGTATCTTTATAAAACTTTGTATTTGATTATTCAAAAGCTTTATTTTAAAAGTTACACGTTATCGGATTCTTGCAATGCTTATTGAAGGTAACATCTTATCATTATTTGTATAGACCTTGTCATCTGTGTCACATAATTTAAGCAGCATATTTTTCTATGTGTTGACAATTTGCATTTATAGAGTAGACACTTACTACAATTTTTGTTTGGAAATATCAACGTTATACTCATAACATTAGGTCATGTCAACATTATATTATCGTATCACGCTTATCAGTAATTAAATTGAAGCGTGTTGTAGGGCATCTCATAGCCCGTTATACGTTGTTATTGCAAGTGTTTTGAGAAACAGGAAATGATGAAGGAGACAAGGAGAAGCTGTCGATCTAAGCGCAGCTGTTACAGTTACTTCTCGGTACTCTTTTTGAGAGTGTTGTATGTATTATCCATAAGTCATTCTTATGCCGTATCTATCCCTTAGCCCGTAGGTATCTGCATCTTGTATCTGAATTAACAACAGCACTAGAAAGCTTTACCTTATAAGATATATTCATTATATTCTATTACTTATATAACTAGTTTAACCTTCGTTCCACAAAATGTTTTATAGTGAGTGTCGCATCATTACATACAGAAGAGCTCCTCACACATGCATCAGTTAATGAATCATATTACGACTACATCTAGAAGACTAAGCGTTTTAATCTGACATCACAAAGCGTTCAAGGAGCGATGCCATCGTTCATAAGTGTAGTGTGTAGTTAATGGAGCCAGCTTGGAGGTTACTTAGCGCTAAGCAGCTCACAAGTGCATTGATTAGATGTAAGTGTCAGACATCTTTCATTTTTATTAGTTTTAGTTTCATAATTTGTTTTTTTTTATTTAGATGAGCTTGAAATTTTTTTATGATTTATAAGTAGATTGATTCTAAAAATATTGTCAAAACATTCTCGTATTTAGATACTTTTCAATGAGATTTGCAGGATTGACGTCATCATTTTTAACATTTTGAATTCGCTCTTTTGAAGAGAGACTCGAAAATATATAAAAAAATAAAATACCTATACTGATTTGAAGACAAAGAAAATAAAAATTTTTAAAGATGTTGGTGTTGAATAAATAAAAAAAATTAGTAAACTGAAAAAAACACTGATAAAGAGAACTTTAACTGAATAACAACACTCATATGGAGTGCTTTGGCTACTTCGAATTGTTTTTTAATTTAATTTTATTTTATTTATTATTATTTTTTTTTTTTATATGATCTAGGGCAATGCTTGACTACATTCCACCTGATGGTACGTGGAATGTAGTCTTAGATGGTAAGTCGCATTGTCCTAGAAACCTATTCACTCTTCTCTTGAAGACACCCACATGATATTTGGCCGGAAATACCGACGCAGGCAATTTGTTCCAGTCCTTCGCTGTACGCACTAAAAATGAGGAAGCAAAGCGCTTCGTTCGGACAGGTGGAATGTCCACAACAAAAGGATGGATACCTGCCGTGCGTCGGGACGTCCGGTGATGGAAGGGGGACGGGGGAATTAACTCGTGTAATTCCTGCGCACACTCACCAAAATGTATCCTATAGAATACTGAGAGGCTAGCAATTTTACGCCTGTGTTCAAGGCTTTGGAGGTCGGCTTCGACCAATTCGGGATCGCCTATAAGCCTCTTTGCTCGCCTCTCAATTGAGTCCAGAACCGCAAGATGAGACTTTGCGGCACCAGCAAATATGTGTCCACAGTACTCTACACACGACCGGATCTGTGCTTTGTATAAAACAAGAAGCTGTCCCGGTGTAAAGTACTGCCGAACCTTCGCAAGAACGGCAAGCTTTGCTGCTGCTGCTCTTGCTCTGGACTCAATGAACCGACCAAAGTTGAGGTTCGAGGAAATCTCTAAGCCTAACAACTGAAGCCGGTCACTGTATTCCAAGGATACATTCTGGAAAGTAGGAGCCAAGGTGAAAGGGCTCCTTTTGGCGGTGAATAGACACGTCTGCGTTTTGGTGGCGTTGAACTTGACAAGATTGGCATTGCTCCATGCGGAGACTACCTGAAGTTTGTCATTCAAACGTTGCACCATGGCTTCTCTTTCAGACTGTACTTGATCTCGACTAGCCCGAGTACTCGGCAGATATCTTTCTACAACTGTGCTGTCGTCTGCATACCCATAGATACCGGGCTTCAACAGATCATTAATGTGCAGCAGAAACAAGGTTGCAGAAAGAACGGACCCCTGAGGCACTCCGGCATTTATTGTCAAGGGTTCCGAGGAACATCCGTCGACAACTACTCGGAGAGATCTGTGGCTCAGACAGTCCGTTACCCAGCCGATCAGACCAGGAGATATACCGTACGCTGAAAGCTTGCATATAAGGCTCGCATGCCATACCCTGTCAAATGCCCTCGAGACGTCCAGAGAGACGGCGACCGCTTCTCCGTTCTTCTCGATGGCCTCGCCTAAAATGTGAGTAGCATACACTAGGAGGTCCCCAGTAGACCTATTACGGCGAAACCCGTACTGTCGGTCACTGAGGAGATCGTTACCTTCTAGGTATGCTAGTAGGCGCGAGTTCAATACACGCTCCATAATCTTGCAGAGTATGGAGGTGATTGAAATCGGTCTGTAATTGACAGGGTCGGCACGGCTGCCTTTTTTGGGCACGGGTTGCACATTAGCAAGCTTCCAGGATTTCGGCACTATTCCAGTCATGAAAGAGAGGCGATACAGACGTGTCAGTACAGGAGACAACTCAGCTGCGCATGTCTTGAGTAGAATGGCTGGTATACCATCAGGACCACTGGCTTTATTCACATCTAAACGACACAATGTTCTCCATACCTCTTTGTTAGTGATGCGGATTTCAGGCATCGAAATACCGCAGTGAGGAAGATGTGCTGGAGAAGCATTGCCAGTGTCTAGATGCGAATTATCAGCAAACAGAGAAGCAAGTACATTCGCTTTCTCTGTTGCTGTGTGGGCCAGGGATCCATCCGGCTTCAGCAGAGCAGGCAGTGAGGGTTGGCAGAAGTTCGACTCGATCGCTTTGGCAAGAGACCAGAAAGCTCGACTGCCAGTTGGTCTGACAGAGAGCTTTTCGCCATTCTTAGCGATTCGATCGAGACGAGCCTTCCGCAATGCCTTTTTGTAGGACTTGGCAGCTTGGTTAAAGGCTCTCTTCTTCGAACTTACATCCGGAGTTTTGCGGCTTCGAGCATCAGCCCAAATGAGATATGCCGAATGTTTTCGGTCTTGAGCATGACCACATTCGGCATTAAACCATGGGCGAGCTTTGCCACCGATGGGTACGTCAGCAAAAGGGATAAAATACTCCATTGCTTGATGCACCACATCGGTTATAGCATCCGCGCAACTCGACGGATCCAAAGAAGAGAAGCAGACCTGCCGCCAAGGATAAGACGCAAAAAAGTGTCGCATCTCATCCCAATCTGCTGACTTGTATTTCCATACTCGCCTAACACCATGAGGTTCGAAAGCTGGTGGGGAATATGTAAACACAGATTTCACCAGACAGTGATCGGAGGTTCCCAAGGGGGAGGTAACCTCTACACGATACCTGTCCGGATCAGTTGTCAGCAGAAGGTCCAGGCAATTGGCTGTATGGCCTACCACATCTGGTACCCTTGTCGCTTGCTTCACCAGCTGAAAGAGGTCCAAGGACAACGCAAATTTCCGCGCTTCTCTTCCAGCATGGTCGGTCTTCTGGTATGGGAACAGCCAGTCCTGATGACAGGCATTAAAGTCCCCCAGAAAGACGAGCTGACGAGCTGCCGATGGGTACTGATATAGAGCCATATCTGCAGCCTCACTGAGATACTCAAATAAACGAGTTGTCTCCTGGTCACCGCTGTGCGAACGGTAGACACAGGAATACATGATTTTTTCGTTTCCTGTGTCCACTAAAACCCATAGGGAAGAAAAAGTGGGGTCTTCAAGGTGACGGAGACGCTGAATACAGAGGTCGTTTCGCGCGTACATACTGACTCCGGCCCGTGAGCGAAAGTTGTGCTCCAACGAGTAACCGGGATAATCCAAGTATGTAGCGCTCAAAGGACATTGTATCTGCGTCTCCGTCAAAAAGAGCAAGTGCGGCTGCTCTGTCTCCAGGTGGTGGTGGACAGCTAAAAGATTTGAGTGCAAACCCCTTATATTAGTGAGGTGCACTTTGTAAGAGGAGGAGTGCAACCGCTGTGTCAACTTGTTTTTTTTTTTTACCTTCTTCATAATAAAAAATAAATAAAAGTGAATAGGGATGGGAAATGGCAGTTGAACGAGGCGGTACGTATCAAACCCGACTTCGAAATTGGTGATGTCTTGTCGCTGGGAGGCTAGCCTGGAGACTGCGGGGACGCCCGAACCCCCCCAGGGATCGCCATCGGGCCTCCTCGCCTGTTCGCCAACCAGCACGATGGAGCCACCCTGGGATTTTTCGCAGCTGGCGGGGCAGCCTTTCGTGGGTGGCTAACCCACTAATTGGGCCCCCAACTATCTGCGGGCGGCCAGCGGAAAGCCGTCGCTTCGGATCCCGCTACCCTCCTCGACTAGACACCCGACAAAACAAACACCAACTCGACGTCAACCGGTTCGCCAACGTACCGCAGCTGTTCAGACCCATTTCCCATAAACGGCTTCATCGAGCAACGTGCCGGAACACGACTATGTCGCTTTGCGGCACGACTTTGCTCGATGGGTGGTAACTTTGCCGGCGATCCGATGTTATGGTCTACCACCAAGAAAATTTATAATAAACGAGTGTAAAATTAAACAAGACGAGCAGGATTCGAACCCTTACAGTATTAGTGCCGCTTGATTTGAAGATACAGATTGTAGAATATTATATTTTGTTACTTTTCGAAAATGACAGAATAGCAAGGTTAATATAAAATATTCCCACATACTCAAACCGAACACACCTTAAGGCAAAAATGTTGTTAATGCTTGTTCATCTCATTTTAAACAGAATCCCTTACATTTTTTTTAATAATTACATTAATAAACGTGAAACACATAAGAACCGAGTTCAATAAATTTCTCGTAATAATTACTGTTTTGTTCGTTTTGAACACGATGTGCTGCTGTTAAGAGATTGCTTCGTAAACTGGGGTGAAGAAACTCGTGTTTTCTAATTAGAAGCATTTAGAAATGTACATACATATAATACATATATAGGTATGGGGTGGTTTGTAAGAAGTGTGGTACTGCATCCACAAAAACAGGTGTAATAGGCCTCGGTTTGAAGTAATTTATTGAGAGAGTATTTTGTCGGCTCATTAGTTAAGTGGTTGGTATTATTACGTATTCCTTTGAACAATCTTTGTTTATTTTCTTTACAGAAGTGGGATTTGTTGATACGGTGTTTTTCTTTTGTGTTCGAAGTTTGTGACAAACGTCCTTAAAAGATACAATAGGCATTGAAAACAAAAAGATCAATCAATAAAATAAGAAATATCATAAAAAGTTGGTTTCTACATTTATGAAAAGTACTTTTTGTTCAACAGTAGTACAAATAATTAACGCTAATTGACGAAACTACTTGACATTCAGTAACATTATAAATGTCAGTAGTATTATACAATAAACCTGTGCTTTTCTCATCGCCACAGTACAAAAAACTTTCAAGTTAATTCTCAACAAATTGTTCATAGACTCCACTCTGTTCAAGGGATTGTTTGTAGTCTGTAAGGAAATTTAATTCCAGGCGAAAACCACAGGCACTATTTGTTTTTATGGTATGCCATTGGCTGCTGGATATTGTTATTGCACTCGTTACGAAATAGCCGCGCTGTGTTCACTGAATGCACTTATCATACCAACGACTACTGGTCAGTTAGCACGCCGTCCGTTGGGTCTAATTTTCACTGATCAGAATAAAATATTTATGATTCTGTTGTAAGTAGTATTCAAAGTAGTTAGTAGTTTTATATTTATTTAGTTTTTTAAATTAGCTGAACATCGGTCAAAATGTTGTAAACAAACATTTTTGTTTAATGAAATATTAACTTGTCTATTATTCTGAGCCTGGATTACTTAATATAGTTGTCACTTAATTATTAGCGATCGTCCGACATAGATACTGACACTTCGTCCTAAAATGTTGTAAGCCTAGTAAAGCAGTGTTATAAATACCAAGTATGTACTATGTTACAACAATAAATTATTACACCTACATAAATAAACATTAAATATTTTCATAGGTGATTCACAGGAATAAGTTTTAGATGCTTTTGAAACAGAATACAACAGTGTAGTTTATTTCCACGACAGCGCACATTAACAATACAACTGCAAAATTCTATAAATAAAGTGAATTCTGTAGAGACAGTTTTGTTTATTATAACGAGTTTATGTATCAAGGAGGTAACGACATTATATAATAATACATTTTGTTGTTTGTTTGTCATGTTTCATTTGTATCTAGATCACCTTTGAAAAGTTAAATCTAATACTATTTTATTAATAATTATTTAACGCGAAAATTTATATTTATATATATATTTAAATAAGATGAACATGGCTATACATGTTTATATAAATATATTTATAAATATTTTCAAACCTTATTTAACACTATTGTATTTATCCCTTTTTGCGTTCTTACAGTTTTTTAAAGTTACAATACACATACAAATTTAAACTATTCAATGGTAAATGGCTTAAATATAATAAATAAGTTTTTTGATATTATTAAACAATATACATAAAAACCAAACATAAGTTCCATTTGCATTCTAGAAGGTTATGGTATTAGGTATTCCTTAAGTTTATAGAATACTTACATACATGGGCGTACCCAGATTCTGTGCTAGGGAGTGGAGTCGAACCAGATTTCATTGATATATTTTTGTAATTTTGGAGATGTAATTTTAATTTTCTGAGTAAGGTTTAACAATAAAAGAGCAAACGCTAGTGATTTTTTTTTGCCGAATTTCGTAGCTAATAAAGATTTTAGACTTTAAAGTGTTTGCTAAAAGTTTTACTAGAGAATTGTATTTGTTTGTAATACATAGATCTATTATAACAACGGAAAAGTTACTTTTTTCGTCCCCGACTAACCTTCCTGAGAAAGCATTTCTAAACCTTCAAAACAAAATTGGTTTTATTTTGTAATTTAAAATACTAATTTTAATTTACAATAGAAGGTAGTAGAGGAACACACGATGTCCAGCCCTCGGTACGCCGATGCTTACATTATATAGCTAGTCTCAATAGTATTTATCGAAGTCGTTGCGTCGGGGGACCGTTGTTCGTACGTTGAGGATGGTGTTTATTTTACAAAATTTTCGGAGCTAATGAATGAGGACTTAGACAATACGATTTCATATTGTTATTTCGTTATTTGCCTTGGTAACTTACTTGCATTTTGAATTCATCCTTATTATTTAGCGGTCCCTCGACGCAACGACTTCAATAAGTACGTAATAATGTTATTTTTATACGTCTTTTGTAACGGGGGCTTTTTATTTTTTTTTCTCTTTTTAAATTTTGTTTTATTTTTTTTATGTTGTACTAAATGAACACACTAATTTCACTTTTTCAATAATTACATAGTATTAAGCAAAGTGGCTTTTCGCGTCTGTCCCTATATCTGAATGAATGCTTAGATCTTTAAAACTACACAATGGATTCTGATGTAGTTTTTTTTAATAGATCGAGTGATTCGAGAGGAAGGTTTATATGTATAATAACATGCTTATATAAGGGAAAGGGTAATTGTTTTACTATGAATTTAAGGCGTGCAAAGTCGCGAAAAAGCTGACTTAAATTTCTCGAAATACGTCTCTCACGGATGGGAATCCATTTGAGCTTATCACGATACTAAGAGATATGATCAAAAATGAATCGAATACAACTATCAAGAATAAGATCTAATTTATTAACATTGGTTTCAGAGATGTTAGAGTATGAGTAGCACACATGGATAAAGTGAACGAAGCCAGTACGTCACAGTTTACGACAGATCAACTATGTGGGAACTCAGCTGAGTGTACTGTCTATAAGAACACCGAGACTTAGTATTTATTATATATTTAATAAATCTCGGTCATTATATATTTGGTTAAATACGAAAAATATAATTAATGAATAATAAAATGCAACAGAAATATCAAATATCATTTGAGATCATGAAAATATAATAAATATTGAAAATAAATGGCAGTAGACTCTCAACATTCTGTTACTGAAATTCAATCTCTTAAATACCATATTTTATTCTGAGTAAGGCATAAGGACATCCACATATTTCAAATATACATTTACTTGATGTGTGTGTGTATGTGACATACGTTCACTATATTTCCGTATTTATTTATTATTTATTATTTTTATTTCGTACTCTATAGCATAGCACCAGTAATGTAATCACGCTAGTAAGATAACGGTTTATAGACTATAAGGAACATTTCATGCAAGATTAAAGCCAAGGTACTATTAGTTTTTTCCGATTTCTTGACGTCAGATAATTGTTATTATAAACGTCACGATTCCCGGCGTTGATTTTATTGAATGTTATTTTAATAAGCACTTGTTAGATTTTATAAGATTCTACAATTAAAAACCTCTAAAATAATATAGTATAAGGTAGGTATTTAAGTAAGCTACTTCACACCATAAAATGATAATACATATCAATGCTTTATCTGGATAAGTTTAAAGAAAAGAAAGAACTAAACAAATACATATATTATTTAATATTACAAAATGACTCTCGGTACATGATTATAATAAAAGACAGTAATATAGTTATTACTGTGTACTTAAGTAGACACAATTACTAATTACTCATTACGATGAATAAATAAATAAATAATAATAATGATGATGATAAAAACAAGAGAACCCAAAACAATGGTTTTTCATTTTGTATGTTCGTCTTGGATGCAATTTTCGGGAATATGTTGTAATGGGTTTCACTTAATATTTTGTTTTTTTTTGACAATCTGGTAACAAAACAAGAAGCGAATAATCTCTTCTTTTCGTACTATTGCTACTTTAAAGTGATTAAACATGAAAAAAAAATATACACAAAAATAAACTAGAAATACTCCTATAGGTATGCAAAAAAAAAAAAAAAAAAAAAAAAACTACTTAATTGAGTTCGATGAAACTTTGAAGGTTTATAGTTTTTGCATACATTGGTATGTACAAAGTTTACGTTTTATCGAATTCGAAATCTACGCGTACGAAGTCACAGGCACAGCGAGTAACTTTATAAAAACGTCAAAAGCGCCAACAGTAGCTTTTGGAGTTAGGTCATATTCACAACTTTATACATCATTAAATGTCTCATAAAAAAAAAAAAACATTATAATAGTACAAAACGATTTAAAATTCCTAAACATATTTGTAACAATGTTGTTTCACATATTTATGGCTTACAGAAATAGATATGTAAATATAATAATTGAATATCTTAAGGATAACTTCTGATAGTTTGTCAAATCAATAACTTTACTACTTTAATAATATATCCGTAATAACAATGATATGTAGTTCTAAATTATTTAATCCAATTGTAACAACAATATTTCGCTTACTTATTGTATACGAAAATATGTAGTTACATAAATAGTAATATCTTTATTTTACCTACACACCAAATTATTATATATAAGTAATATTATCTATACGTTGCAATATTACGATAATATCACACACTCGTACCAGCCGTCATAGTAATCTATTTATTATTAATAATAGCTCAAACAATAAATAATATATATTTTAATTTGAATGCCGTCGCAATCCTTTGTTGCTGGAAAGTTAAGATCTGCTCTTGGTAATTTTGAAGATGCCCAAACTATCAAACTTTTTTGCTGAGTCTCATACCTTTATACCAGTTACAAGTTTGTTTTTTTTTTAAACAAACTTACTCAACTGTCCTATACTTAGCGAAAACAACATTGAAAAAATATTCTTAGTTAATTTAAAGTCTAGACCTTATAGTTCCAGAGATATGATGAGTCAGTACGTAGATGAATTAAATATTATTACTTCGCGCACCGTTCGTAAGGATTTCTTTTATAACTATATCAAAGCTATTTGAAGTTTTCAGTAAGAAATATTATGTTTCTTATCACCTAACAATTATTATTTTCATCGCAAGAAATAATTAGATGGATAAAAGTTTCTGTTGGTAATTTAAAAATAAAGCTTTGTTCTGGACTCCTGTAGTTGTTCTTTGTTGACTCGTTTAACCAACGCGACGGCCAAGCACACTTTTATATTTTTTTCTAGTTCGCTAACAACCGTAACGGTTTTACCTATTTTTATTTTATACAGATTCAGGATTTTGTACATAAAATTTTTACTACTTTATAAAAATAGCATTCACGTGAATTATTGTTTGATGCATGACATCCGAAAAACAAGGCCAAGTTAACCTTCATGAAATTGGGAGTAGTACACGAAGTGACACAGTATTTGAACTGGCTATGTCTGAACTACTTTTACTTATACTGTTCTCATAGTTTGAATTACCGAGTCCCCGTGGAATGTGAAAGCTTAGATCTTTGGCACGACGTAGGGACGAAGCATCTCTGTGTTTCGTCTAACGTATCTATTACGTGTGAGTGTTACGAAGAACTATTTGATCTGATGCCGGCCGCTGGTTTCCATTATAACATTGCATTATAATACCACTTCACATAAATACGCGTACATAATACGAACCCTACCATGTGAATGCATGACGGTTCCCAACAGTGTGCTTTCAAAGAACTATTTTCTACGGACCACGAAGATGTGTAATTTTTTTCGGCGGTGTTTCCATATCTATCTATGCTCCAAGACATCTATTTTTTTTCTGTATTGTGAAAATCAATAATTTCTTAAGATTAAAGAAAGTCTTAAGTGTTTCCAATCACAATTCATTGTTTCTTTTTTATACAAGATTTTTTTTATACAAAACAAGTTTATACAAGAGTTTAAATAATAATCTCCGGACACACATTTATTTAACCCCTAAGAAAGCAAATTGTTTGCTTGTGTTCCTTAGACAACAATATAAATACATAAAAATACACATTATTAATACTGGGAATATATTTAATAAACGACCAAACCCAGATACAGACATCTACGCTCATCACGTACATGCCTGTGCCTGTCGGGAATCGAACCCGAGCCCCGTTGCGCCGCTATACGTTAGGCGTCTGCGCTAGCCACTACACCAACGAGGTAGTTTATGTTGGATTCTTAGTCACAAGAACGACGTTGTTCCAAGCCTACTCCATAAACCTACTTAAACTAAAACTTTGTCCAGCTAATTATTATTTTACAAAAAGTGCTAAGTTCTACGTCCACGGATTTCCAAAACTATTTGGCATATAATTTCATTTCAATTTAGTTGGGTTACAAAGACTTTATTTACTATACAATAGGGAACATGCAAAAAATTTAAAATGGTTCCAAATATTTTTTTTTCGATTACTTATTATCATCATCATCTTATTACAATATATTTTTTTTTTAATTTACCAACCATTTAAGGCCATAAAATAATTTATGAAAAGTGTAAATTAAGGGAGCGAAATTCAAACTTCCAAAACGCGCCACCATTGGTGGAAAGGAAATGTGACGTCATTTGACACGCTATTCAAATTATCGGCGTCGAAGTTCATACTGTGGTATCACTGTGACTGAGAAAAATAAATAATTTAAAACTATATTTTCGTGCTTAAAGTTTTTATTAAATGATACAATTGTTTAGGTAATTCTAAAAACATTTTTTCAATACTCAAACCCTAACAAAACAAATACCTACAAACTCTTTTTCAATAGCATTTAGCATGCTACTACACATTACATTTTTAAAAAGTTTCTTCTTCTGAATCATTTTCAACTTCACTTGACTCAGATAAATAACTTGGTTGATAATCAGCAGTTATAGAAGATATAAGATGCTATAGAAGTATTATCAGCTGTGTTTTCGGTAAACAATTTTCTTTTTAAAACAGATAGTTTTAGTGGTAAAATTGGTGTATTGGCTGTATCTTCCTTAACCTGAAATAAATCGACAAAAATAAAAATTTCGTAAAACCAAAAAAAAAGAGTATGGGTTTTATAGAAATTTATACTGAACTTTTGTAAGCTAGGTTAGGTTAATTTTAAACTCAAATTTTCTAATGTTCTATACTTACTATATATTTAAACTATTAGATTAAACTTATTATAAATAAAGTATACTTACGTTAAATTGATCTTCACAACAATATAAACACGATTTAGGACATATATTATCCCTTTTAATTACCATACACCATTGTTTTTGTATTTTCGCATCTCTTGGAATACAAAAAACACTTTGTCGGGTGTTTTTCTAATACTATTTTTGCACTCCGGTACTATACAATATTTGTAAGATGATTTTTATCTCCTTCCATGACTTGTAGAGCAATTAAAACTTAAAATATGCATGAAATAACTAAAAAGTTCATAGTAAACATTCAGAGGACGTGTCACCGTGACGTCACGCAAAGCGCGCGCAAAATGACGGCGTTTGAACGGCTCATATTTACTCAATGTTTTATTTTTTAATTTGGAAAAAAACTAGAATCTTTTCAAACCTATTTATATTTTTTTCTACGATATAGAGAGGTAAATGATTAATTTACGTCAAAAAAAAATTACATGAATGTTCCCTATTATTGAGCAGATTCGAATATTACAGTAAATATAATGCAGGACCGCCATAAATATATTAAAAATAAAAGTATGTATTCAATACATATTGCTATATGTTTTTACATTACAAAAAAAACAATAATTAAACATTACATACATACACAATATTTATAAACCTTAAGTAAGCAGTAATAGCACTTTTGATATCAACAGCGGCGGTCTGTCGTTATCAATATCTACTCTACTAAGATGTCGCTCGAAGTCATCTCTGAAGGTGCTCATTATTTTTCTCATTAGCAGCGTACTATATGCGATCAAAATACCGACAGAAGGCTAAGGGTGTCTGTCTGTGTGGTGAAATAGTTTTGAGACAGATATTTTTATACGAAATTAAGTTACATATAAATTCAAAACTAGTATCATTTAAATTACACCAATTAAATTTAGAATATTATACATTGTACCTATTTGTTTATTTAGGATATATTTGTTATTCCGTAACATATCCAGCATGTGACTTTAGTATTTGTATTTTGTGTACAAATAGAGAAGTTATTTATATCACGATAGACAGCGGCGTAACATTAATGACGTCATAAGCTACCTTTATTAACACACAAAAACAGGGAGGCACTGGTCCCAGTTCAAATTTTAGATAAGCCGAGTTTGAATATGCTTAAGATTAATGAAATATGAAATGTTATTAAAATTATGAAGTTAAAACTTTTATAGGCTTATTATACATAACTTTTAGAAATGGTATTTAAAAGTTCATTAACATGGGAGCCTACTTTAATTTTAGAATGCTTCTGACAATGTTCTAACTATGTTAGAAGCATTCGTTGAGATTCAAAAAACAACCAGGAAAAGAGGCATGTACATATAATATTTTACAAGGAGAAACAGAATAGAATAGAATATGAACAGATTAATTAATAATTATTAGTATATATTTGTATGGAAAAAGAAACTTTATTAATAAACGAATACCCCAATACATGTTTTTATATAAATACACCATAACGATAAATAATGTATACATTAAGTAATGTTTTGTTTTTCCTTGATAACATTATGAACGCCGCTTAAGATGTTTTATCCTCATTAAGAAGTGTCTGGTCCGAGGATTAAGTTCCTATATTTGTGCACAAATTTAGAGATCATGTTAATGAGGACTGATAAATGGTGGGTGGCTTACGGTCGGTTTACTTCGGCCTTCATGAATGAGATATTCTAAGGACAAAATGTACAATTCTGTAAGCAACAAAATAACTGTTCTATCAGTTTCTTTAACAAAAGCATAACCTAAATGAGTTAATATAAACCCCTTGATTATTTTTACATAATAATTACTTATATTTAATACCCGGTCTGATAAGAAATCTAGATATACTTTTAAATTATTCTATACTATAGAAAAATATTTTGTATTTATTGTATATTTTTTATTTTTTATTATTGACTTAATATAAATAATGCAAAAGATAATGTCGTCGTCAAAACCTCGTGATCGGCTTCATGTGTAATAATTTTGTTTTTAAAGGTCGTTGAAATAATAACAGCTATGTTTAAAGATAAAACAGAATGTAAGGAGACTGATGAGGAGTAAAGATTAACTGCTCTTATCGACGATATTATTCGATATTTTGTTACGTTATTTTGTACACCGATAAAACTGAATAGTGTTGTACCCGTATTAGACACCATTATGGACCGAAGCGTTAGGGAAGCGAATAAATAAATAGAAATATCCAATCTTCCTCTATACATATAAAATCGTCACTGAGCCCATTCCTGTACATGGAATAAAAAAAAAAAGACATCATAGGGGGGCTTTATAAGAGCAAGAGAACCCAAAACAATGGATTTTCAGTTTGTCTGTTTGTCTGTATGTCTGTATGTCTGTATGTCTGTATGTTTGTATGTCTGTATGTTCATGAACGCTAATCTCAGAAACGGCATAACCAATTTGAATGCAGTTTTCAGGAATATATTATCACAGTCTTCACTTAACATTTAGGGTTTATTTCATCTAAATCGGTTAAGAAATAAAAAACTTATAACTATTTATGTCAATGACGTAATAGGTACCATGAAAATCTTATTCTATACATGTAATAAATCTGAAGAGGAGTAGTCTTTGTACATTAAAAATATTTAAAAAAATGTACCAAGATGTAAACTAATAATTAACAGAATCCATTTTCAGCATTTTAAAAATCTTTGTCTGTCTATCTGTTTGTCTTTTGTTTGCACACAACACGAAAAAAAAAATATTTTCAAAAATTCATACGGGGGACCTTTATATAAGCAAGAGAACCCAAAACAATGTTTTTTCATTTTGTTCGTCTAAATGTCAGTAGGTTGGTTCACGCTTATCTCAGAAACGGATTAGTCGATTTGGATGCAGTTTTCGGGAATATATAGTCATGGAATTCACTTAATATTTTGTTTTTTTTTTAACAATCGGTTAACAAATAAAGAAGTTAATAATCTCTTATTGTCGTACCATTGCTTCTTACCGGTTTAAAGGTTTATAGTTTTTACATACATTAGTAAGTACAAAGTGTACTATTTATCAAAATCGAAAAGTACCCGTACGAAGTCGCACGCACTGCAAGTTACATATTATAAAGCAGCTTTTCGCGTCTGTCCTGTAATATTTTGATTATGTTCAATGAAAATCTATAAGTGTGATATATGGTTAGAATCGTTATTAAGTTTTCTATTTAAGAAGTATTTAAATGAACGTTTGTAATGTAATGATGTAATATCAAGAGAGGTATAAATAATTATAATACCTAATATTATATCCTTATTTAAAACTTTAAATATACTTTTGACAGTGAGCGAGGTCTGCCGATGTCGTAATTTTGATCGTATCACTTAAAATAAGTCATATACAAGCCAATACAAGAAAGGGGAAGTGGGAATTGTTTTACTACGAATTTAAGGCGTGCGAAGCCGCGGGCAAAAGCTAGTAAGAAGAATAAATATATTACCGGTATTTAAAAAATACATTTAATTTTATTTTATGTTACTACATGGTTCTTCTGCACTGTAACAAAACAAAAATAATATCTTTGAGAGTTAATCTTTTTTTTATTAAATAAGCTTTTTTAATAAGAGACTAATTAATAAGCAACATAACATTATTATGGTTAATTGTAACCACTAATATCTTAATTGTACAGTACACCGGATGATGTGACTCAGCTTCCGACAAGTGAAGTTCGAATTCAAATGATCTTATTGAAACCCTTACATCAGCCATGGACCGACCCAAGCCGGTTGGTTACAAAATAATTTAAATTAATAACACGTCCGCAGAACACTTCTTTTGTTGTTGCCTATTTACTTTACACATCAGATACAAAGTTTAATCTTTAAATAAAATTATTTAAAGATTGAGTTTTTCTGTTTTGTTTATTATAAATATGCGAAATATTGGTTGCAGGGTGTTTTATAAACACACTATAATATAAGAATTACAGACTATTTTAAAGCACTGCAGCGTTATCTGGTGAGTGAGTATTAAACATGTGCATATAGAAGTGTGTTTTAGACGCTCCCTTATAAACTAAAACTTATTTAAAACAACCACTCTAACAGAGTTTGACGTATAATCTAAAACTCATAAACGTTATTTTCACATAAATTCATAACTTTTTCGTTAATATAGTACATATAATTAAATTATAAGAAAAGAAAACACATTTTTAGTTTCCTTTGTTTTTGTCCTTAAAGAGTTTGGTATGAAATAAAAGTACCGTTTATACAAATCCGATATCTTTGTAAAATACCAATACACTTTATAAATATAAGAAAAGCTTTGCAGATATTCATGCATGATATTTATATTCAAATTCAAAATTCAAATTCAAAATATCTTTATTCAAGTAGGCATTTACACGCACTTTTGAATAGCGGTCCATCTGCTATTCATATAACTTCGCAAACAGATTACCGATATTGGAAATATAAAAATACAACAAGCAACTACCTGTTACGTGTTACGATGGATACAGAGGTAAATGTATTTTTAACTACTTATGAACTGCTCGACTGAAAAATACAACAATTTGATCCTTAAAAATACGAGGTAGAACAGTTGGAGGGTTCATAACGTGAGAATGTATGAGTGTTATACAAGGAAGCTTTTTAAAATGAATTTACCTCTGTACAAGTATGAGTACGTTTAACTGTAATAAGAATAATACTGCCTGAAGTGACTTCTTACATTACACGATTTTAATGGAAGTGACGATGTTTCGAGCCAAAGTTCAAATCAGAATAATTTTTCACGTCAAAAGCACTTGGTCAGGTAGTTAATGGAAAATGTAAATAATGAAGCGAAAGGTTGCTTGAATATCTAAAACAAGAGGCGTGACGAGGTTGGATTTTAAATGTAGTATAGAGTTTGGAATTTACTTATCAATTCTATATTTTTCGTTTAGGTAACAGTTAAATCAGCTTTCCCATCTACTAGCAGTTGTATGCTGTTCAGCTACATGGTGACCACAGAGTAAAAAGCCATAGTTGACGAGACCAGGCAGTTTTAATTTTATTGTTACTGAAGTTTAATCCCGTTGTTTGTGTGATATCAGTAAACTATGCCTTTAGCCTGTTATGTTGACAGACAAAACGATATTATCATACCAAAGTTGCTTATTAATGTTTTTAAACGTGTATTTCGCTTCCTTAAATAATCCTCAAATCTCAGAAATTGCAAAAAATATTCTAAATTTGTCATAGCCATTAATTTTAGGATGTAGAATCTCAGAACTGACACTCAGTAAGGAAATTGAGTAATTATAGTAAGGATTTAACAAATTTTCACCATTAAAAGTGAGAATATAAGTTAGTATGAGACAGATTATTTATTTTAGAAATAAGAAGTATGAAATGTTTAAATAAATAACATTATATCTATTAATCAACTGTCAAGTGGTTTTAGTAAACTGAAAAAGGTTGTTGTATTTCGGATGTTAATTGTGATTCATGTGCTATTCAAATTCGCTGCTAAAACTCGCCTGAATTGTCAAACCCGAAACGGCCCGTTAATTACATCCAGGGTATTTATTTGTCGAAATTCATCACATTTTTTAAAGTTTATCTGCTTGTTGAATGACGGTGCTGAACGTTGACGTGATGGAATTTTATTATTATTCAATTTTGCAGTTTTATTGTATTTATTTTAATTTTTATGAAAGAAGGGTAATATGTATTTAGTCTGACTTAACAAGGTTTCTTGAGGGAGCTGTAACACGGTTGCTTATTGTGCGGAATGAAGGACGGTTTGTCAGAAATCACAGTTTTGAGACCTGTCAGTATCGACGATATCTATATATATATATATATTTTTATCTATATACTTTGTCTGGCCACAAATACTGTTACAGTTAAAAATAAAAAAAATATTACATTTGAATTTAAAATCTGTCATTTTTATACGATTCATTCATTGTGTTTTCTCATTTTGGCGCCAATACATTGTACAATATTTTGCGATATTAAAATGGAGTGGAGTGATAAAGAGAACAGAATTGCTGTGATTGTATTACACAGTAGGTATGGAGCCAAATGCAATTTTTAATACTTTCCATACACTTGGTATTAGTCAAATGTTTGTGTTGCACTGCATTGCACCTATTAACGGGGCTATTAATAGGTAAAATGAGACTTCCTCTGTTTTGATAGGGTGGTAAAATCGAAACAACTACTGAAGCGGTACGCAAAGGGAGGTCACAGAAAAAAGACTAGGTATATTTAATATTCATAAAAACAGTCTAGGTATATTTAATATTCATAAAAACAGACTAGGTATATTTAATATTTATAAAAATAGACTAGGTATATTTAATATTCATAAAAATAGACTAGGTATATTTAATATTTATAAAAATAGACTAGGTATATTTAATATTTATAAAAACAGACTAGGTATATTTAATATTTATAAAAATAGACTAGGTATATTTAATATTTATAAAAATAGACTAGGTATATTTAATATTTATAAAAATAGACTAGGTATATTTAATATTTATAAAAATAGACTAGGTATATTTAATATTTATAAAAACAGACTAGGTATATTTAATATTTATAAAAACAGTTTAGGTATATTTAATATTTATAAAAAAAGACTAGGTATATTTAATATTTATAAAAATAGACTAGGTATAATTTTCATACAAGTCATAATAGGCGTAACTAATATTATAAATATAAACCATCACATAGTCAACTGTCTGTCACAGACCTTTGTCGCATGATCATGGCTTATCTAGTTTAAACTATTTGTGCACATTAGTTCGTTTGTAATAATGACTTCGTGTTTGGTGATTCGCTACTCTTAATAATCTTTACTAAGACAAAAGCTTTTCTGAATTAATAAATGTGTGTAAAGAAAAAGTCCATTATTTCATTACAGTGTCTACTCGTGTAATTAATTTTTCTCAGATGTCATTTGACCGTATGCTTGTATTATTATCTTAACAGAAAATTATTTTTACAGTAAATGGTTTTACTTTCCGGGATAAAATTATATAATATTAAAAGAAATTAATTTGTCCTGAATTTATAAAAAAAAAGTGTATTTGATTAAGTTTTTAAGTTTAATAATATGATTTATTAAATGTAGATACAGGACCCGTACAGGTCTGGATTACCCGTTTTCGTAAAATAAAGTTTTCACACTTTCATCACTTTTGAATTTTTATTATTTATTATTTTATTGAGCTTTATCGAGTTGCTAACCCAACTACTATCCTTATTGAAATTCAGCTGAATTCGGCAAACGGCTGATTGCTATAGCTTCATGTAGGTACTTTATCCGGTATTAATAAAACTTTTCTAATAACTAATTAAAAAAGGTCACTTTTTCATAAAGTATGTAACGAGTTGTTGCTGAATCCAGTAGGTATTAAATTATTAATGAGCTTTTCATGTCCACATTTTTAATAATTAGTATACAGTATGAATCTTGTATGTAATACACCCGGGACAACCAGATTTTCTTCAGGTAATTTGTAACTTGCAATGCGCACTCCATTGACTTACTCACACATACATAACTGTAACAAGAGTATTAAAGTTGGTACTAAAATGGAACATGTTGTTTATTATATCTCTCTTGGGACAAAAGTATTTAGTGATAGAAACAATCGAAAGTATTCAGTGATAGAAAAAAAAATATTTTACCTTTAGAATTCTACCTTATCCCTCTGATGTACAAAGGTTATATTTTTAATACGAGAAATATATATATTTGATATTTAATAAAATAAGGATCCGCGTGAAAGTTTCGACTATATAATAAATTATAAATGTATTAAGTAACATGATTCAAGACTTTTTCATATGGGTAGGTAGATAGGTAGCTTTCATATATACGAATATTAATAAATATAAACAGTTAAAATGATTTACAATCACTAATAACACTACGATGAAGAGATTTATATTATCACTAGCTGTTGCCCGCGATTCTTTATGACTACGATCATAAGCTATATAAATATTTTTTTACAGTCTACGTGGACACAGTCACGGGCAACAGCTATCCCTAATAAAGTACTTTACCTCAGTAAGTAAGTGTAAAAACCTTTTGGCCTTCATAACAAGGCTTTTTTCCCTATATAGCGCGGGCGAAGCCACTGGGAACAGCTAATTATTGCATAAGAACCTCTCCCCCGCACGAATAAAACTTCAATATCTTGAAGACGATTATTTCTATTTCGACCAAACATGGATAAGTACCATCTCGACGAGCACAGCTTAGCCGCAAATTTGCCACATACAAATACGCAGATCAAACTTATAACACCCCTCTTTTTAGTCGGGGGTTAAAAAGAATTAAGGTGACGTGAATGAGTTCAGAATTAATATGAATATATATGGAAAAATGTTTATTGACCTGTTTGTTAAAATCAGTGTAAATAGTATTGACATTTACACTCATCTCGAAGGTGAAATACAAATTATGATTGTGAAATGGTTAGTGAAAGTTTTAGAATAATCAACCCCCTTAAATATTTAAAAATATAGTTTAATGTTATGTTTTACAAAATATCGCTGAATAAATTCGATCAATGGCGTTTAAATCACAGGTGACTCTAGGTAATAAATATATATTTTTCATATAAAAACTGTTTAATTACGCCTTAAATATTATTAAGGAGCGATAACGTCGATTGAAATATAAAAATCACTGGTAACAGCTAGTGAAGTAAAAATAAATAAATTGTAATCCATGTTTACGAAATTATAGTACATAAGTACATCCTATAAATAGAAATAACCTATTTTTATCAGCAAACAATTTATTTTTTACCTAAAAGATGCACTCTCTTATCTATAGACATTGTACTTTTTGAAAGCTATTATTTAGACATGTTCAAAAAAAAGAACAACAAAGATATATTTACCAATTGTTAGTTTATTAAGAAGATCAACAAAGTAAGGTCAATTCAACAGTAACGTTATATATACTTACCTAACAGATGAGGCGATGGTGTACTATCTTCATAAATGTATTCAAACAGGTTGTACTCCTTGTCTTGTCTTGTCTTGTCTTGGTGGTTTCAACTTGCAGAATCTTATAAAATTAAACTTCACGAAATCTGAACAATCAAATAAATTCTGTATTTTCGAGGTCTCTGGCCTCTATACCTAATAGCTGACTTAATAAGGATCGTTGGTTTTTTTTAAGATGTATGACCCAACACACGAGTTTCTTGATCCGGCGATCGAAGATACTTATAATGAATAAAACAAATTGAGAGTGAATTTATTAAGAACAATACAATCATTTACTTACTAGTACTTTACAGTTAAAGAAAAAAACGAACGAAGATTTGCTCAATGCTTACCAACATTTCGTATGAAAACTAAAAGAAACTTGTTATTTCATTTTAAAAATCGTCACCGAAATATCTATTACTTGTTTCTTTTTCATTATATTCGGTTTACTTTTGGTTTAATTTATTAATATATATTCTTATAATGTGCTTAAGGCTTATCATTTTTCTGGTATTAAGATAATGTAATTGTTCGAGGCGTTGTCGTCAAAGCAACTGCCGAACGCCTCCGGCTGCTGTGTTGTATTATAATTGTTTTTTTATGTAACTCCTTCAGGAAAGTATTTACAATTAGAACAGTTATATTCTTTGTTTATGTTTATTTATAATACATTGCCTTTCATAGATACGTAAGCCATCCACAATGTTTTACGAAGAAAGGTTCTATGTGTAGTATGTTGACAAGTTATCATTTATAGTATATAATTAATGTTTGAAAATATCTATAAACATGTATAGCCATGTTAAGTCTATTTAAATTTATATATATATATATATATAGAATGAAAAATAAAGAAACCGTCCCGTTGCTCTACACACAGAGCTACCGTATGAGTATGTCCGCCTCGGTGAATTATATAACCTATTATATTATATAACCTATCTGTATAACAAATAAATAAGCTTAAGAACTTCCAAACTATAAATATATAAAAATATTGGCATCCCGTTCATATTTGGATTACGAAAATATGACCATCTTTGGAAACGTAAATGCATAAAGGTTACCTATCAGACTTCGTTATTTAATCCTTCTAGTCCTTCCTATTTAAGTGATATTTTTCTTCGCTGAATCTGATAGTAGAATTGTGAGGTCATCTCGTAGTTTTATAGTACTCAGAATTTCAAATTATATAATAATTCTTTTGTATTAGAGTTATCGTTATCAGATTACTTTCTAATAATAATTGTTAATATAGGTTTAGACCAAATTGATTTTTGATTTGATTAAAATTGACACGGGTGAAATTATAACGAATGTCTCGCGTCTCTGGTTCGAGGCTATGGATCGGCATGGCGAATCTTTAGCTATTAGCCTTGATATCAAACAAGCCTTCAATAGAGTCTGGAATTGATTGCTTCTGTACAAGCTTCTTGCTTTCGGTCTGTCAACCAATTTGTCCAATTAGAACGGCGCTTTACTACATGAGTGTCAAATCCGAGTCCTTTGCAACGGATCGGCCTCCAGTTTTCGGCAGTTTTTGGACTCTATAGTGCTGGTTGGCGACCAGATAAGGAGGCCCGATGGCGATCCCTGAGGGGGTTCGGTTGTCCCCGCTGTCTCCATACTAGTGGCATGACATCTCCAATTTCGACGTTGGGTTCGATACGTACCGTCTTGTTTAACTGCCATTTCTACCCTATTCACTTTTATATTTTTTTCATGAAAAAGCACAATAAGAAGAACAAATATCTACAGCGGTTGCACTCCTCCTCATTCAAAGTGCACCTCACTAATATCAGGGGCTTGCACTCCAATAACTTACCTGTCTACCACCATTTTGCGAGTGAGCAGCTCTTTTTGACGGAGACGCTGATACAATGTCCTTTATGCGCTACGCACTTGGATTATCCCGGTTACACGTAAGAGCACAACTTTCACTCACAGGCCGGAGTCTGTGTGTACGCGCGGAACGACGTCTGTGCTCAGCGTCTCCGTCACCTTGAAGATCCCACTTTGTCTTCCCTATGGGTTTTAGTGGACACAAAAAACGAAAAATCCTGTATTCCGAGTGTCTACCGTTCGCATAGTGGTGATCAGGAGACAACCAAATTATACGAATAACTCGGTGAAGCTGCTGATATGGCTCTGCTTCAATACCCTTCAGCGCACCTCATCTTTCTGGGAGACTTTAATGCCTGTCATCAGGACTAGTTCTTGCGGTACCAGAAAACCAACCATGCTGGAAGAGAAGCGCGAAACTTTACGTTATCCTTGGACCTCTTTTAGCTGGTGAGGCAAGCAACAAGGGTACCAGATATAGTAGGCCATACAGCCAATTGCCTGGACCTTCTACTGACAATTGATCCGAGCAGGTATCTTGTAGAGGTCACATCTCCCTTGGGAACCTCCAATCACTGTCTGATGAAATCTGTGTTTTCATATTCCCCACTAGCTTTCGAACTACATGGTGTTTGGCGAGTATGTATGATATACAAGTCAGCAGATTGGGATTAGATGCAGCACTTTTTTGCGTCTTATCGTTGGCGGCAGGTCTGCTTCTTTTCTCTGGATTCGCCGAGTTGCGCGGATGCTATAACCGATGTGTTGCATCAAGCAATCACTCCTTTTGCTGACGTAAGCAACGGCAGCATGGTTAAATGCCGAATGTGGTCATGCTGAAGACCGAATACATTCGGCATACCTCATTTGGGCTGATGCTTAAAGCCACAAAGCTCCGGTAAGTAAGTTAAAAGGAGACAGCCTTTAACAGTGTAAGTTAAAAGGAGAAAGCCCTTAACCAAGCTGCCGAGTCCTACAAAAAGGTATTAGGAAAGTCTCGTCAGACCAACTGGCA
Source organism: Napeogenes sylphis (assembly GCA_959347405.1). Classification (NCBI taxonomy): domain Eukaryota; kingdom Metazoa; phylum Arthropoda; class Insecta; order Lepidoptera; family Nymphalidae; genus Napeogenes; species Napeogenes sylphis. Next base: position 26,998,000 of record OY365788.1, read on the forward strand.
GTCGAACTTTTGGGTCTCTTATCCAAGCGATCGAGTCGAACTTTGATCAACCGTCACTGCCTGCTCTGTTGAAGCCCGATAGATCCCTGGCCCACAAAGCAATAGAGAAAGCGAATGTGGAAAGTTGAGTGCTGGCAACACTGACCACTAGTCGTCAGAAAAATTCTCTGCTTTTAATTAATATTAAATTAAAGAATGTATAATAATTAAGTGAAATTATCATATTTAGTATTATAAAGTATCATAGTGCTTTTGTTTGTACTTTGTCTTCGTGTTTAATTAGAAAGGACCAAGAAATATACCGAGCTGTCAACTAACGGATGACGAATTCAAATATCTTCATTCCCGGGGAGTATTTTGTTTTGCTTTTAACAAAAATCACTTACATTAAATTAACAACTACTTATTTTATAGTGAGGTACGTCCACCCACACACTTTATCACCGTTATTGACTCTCTTGCTTGACTAGTTTGGAAATAAAGTTGAAGACAAAAACATTGACCTCATATAAAACCATTACTTTTATTTTACTTTACATATACATAAAATAAGCATTTTGAAACCGTTTAAACCGTTGTTGCATCTAACAGATTATTTGTACTCTGGTTTAACAATGAAAAGTAATTGCAACGAGCAAGGCCTCTGCAAAGGAGTTGGAGCAAAAGTTAAAACTGGCTTTAAAAGAATTAAATTCTTTTAAAGATTTGTGCAACAAGCTACTGCAGGAACGAGAAGACAGTGCAGAAAAAAATAAATGTAAAAAAAAATACTGAACTTAAAGATATACTTGAACTACATACTAATTATTTGGATATTGTGGCTCAGCGAGATCAGTTAAGAAATATAGTGACTGCATTAGACCAGTGCAGCAATGAGCATGAGAGGGCATTAAATCACATTTCAGAGCATTAGTCTATTTATTTATTTATTTAATACTTTATTGCACACAAAACATTAAAAAAAGAAAAAGAAACAGATAAAAATGCACAAAAGGTGAGCTTATCTCTAGGTGCAGAGATTTCTTCCAGCCAACCTAAAAAATATGATGTTGTGATAGAATATTGGACGGCATCGTGTACAATATATAATAGGTAATATATAATAACCGCTCCGTTGGTCGAGTGGTTAGCGCAGACGCCTAACGTGTCACGGCGCGATGGGGCTCGGGTTCGATTCCCGGCGGAGACAAGCATTTACGTGATGAGCATAGATGTCTGTGTTTCTGGGTTTGGTCGTTTATTAAATATATTTTCAGTATTTATATGTGTATTTCTATGTATTTGTATCGTTGTCTAACACCCTTAACACAAGCAAATAATTTGCTTACTTAGGGGTTAGATCACTGTGTGTAATTTGTCCTGATATTATTATTATTATTATTATTATTATAATAGAATATAATATATAATAGAAAAAAAAAGAAAACACATTAATACCTACAAAAAACAAAAATAGTATAAATATATAAATATTATATATAAGATTAAATATCAATATCCACTACAACTTACAAATTCTAAGGCATATAATAATATTATGTGAATGATAAATAATGCTCCTTCAACCGTTTTTTTAAAAACAGGGAGAGAAGGACTATTGCGCACCTTAAGTGGGAGAGAATTCCACAATTTCACGGAGAGACAGGTAAAAGACCTAGAGTAACAATGGGTGTGAGATACTGGGACACGAAGTACAAACTTACGGTCAAGCCGACAAGGAGATTCACTAGGATGCAAAAAAACAAAACGCTCACGCAGATATATAGGAGCGAATGGATTATACAGGATGTTATAAAGGAGGGATAAAATGTGAGTATTTATGCGAAGACGGATAGGGAGCCACTTGAGTTGTGCTCTAAAATTAGAAACATGGTCATGCTTACGAAGTCCAAAAATAAATCGAATACAGGAATTTTGGAGCCTCTCAAGTTTATTTAAAAGAGCTTCAGTAATATCAAGAAAACATGAATCAGCATAATCAAGAATAGGAAGAATGAGAGTCTGGGCAAGCGAGATTTTGGTCTTTATAGGGAGGAAATTTTTCAAAGAGTGCAATGAATGAAAAGTGAAGTAAATTTTCTTACTAACTTAATTTATGTGATTTTCCCAGGAAAAGTCCGAGCTAAAACAACGCCTAAATTGATATCATTTGAAGACAAGGCAATCTGAGTGCCGTCATAAACTATTGGGGGACAACCTGAGTAATCTATGGACTTAAGCATGTGTCTATTGCCTACAATAATCGCCTTAGACTTAAGTGGATTCACTAAGAGACCAAAAGAAGTAACCAAGATGGCCGATGTGGTGGCCTCAACTGGCCTTCCTGAGCGGGGGTCGTCTTCAATTGACTCTCGACCATGTTTATAAAGACCATGCCACTTGTAAATCATTGATTTACTAGGGCACTGTTCCCTATTAACGACTCCTATTTCATTCAAAATGTTTGGAGCGTTCTTTCCTTGCTTGGTAAGGAATTTTCTCCATACTTCCAGTTTTCTTCCGGGTTGACTTGTTCAGCAGGCGACTGTTAGTAAACGAATGACGCAATTGGATTGAAACTCGGTATATATAGATACTATTGGTGAGTCTCCAATTCGTATGACATCAAGCGAGCGCCCAATACAATATAATACCCCTTTATATAAAATTTGAATAAGTTATAGGAACTTTTGTTACTTTTTAATTAAACATACTAAAATGACTTTATCAACTTGTTAATAGATATTCTCTTGTCTTTTTGTACCTACTCATTTGATCTCCCTGTTTGCTTATCCGCAAAATAGATCAAAAAGACAAATTTAAAATTAGTAATAAAACTCTGTTTTATAGAAATACATTAGTAAAGAGTACTCCCACAAACGGCATTAATATAATTACTCGACTCACAGCGATTGAAGCATTGAATATTGAAACATCTCTAACCATAACTTATAAATGCCTACTTCCTGAATAGCTGAGTGCATAACTATTATTGCATAATGTGCAGCTCGATTATAACTACCTATAATAATAAACACGATACAAATTGTGAACATGAAAAGAAAAACATAAATTGAAAGACCTTATAAAGATCACAAACTTCATATATTATTAACTTGGTTACAAAAACTTGTCTCAACCTCAATTATATAAAAGTGATTTTGATCAAATTAATATGATCAATATGTGATTAAATTAGAATGCTTATTATTTTCTATGTTTACATTTAGGCATAGAAAATAACAATCATGTTAACCACTTTTATTTTGCTTTGTGTCCTGCGAACAAATTCTGATATTTATTATAATCACTAGCTGTTGCCCGTGACTAAGTCCACGTAGACTGTAAAATATATATTTATATGGCTTATGATCGTAGTCATAAAGAATCACGGGCAACAGCTAGTGATAATATAAATCCATTCATCATAGTGTTATAAGTGATTGTAAATCATTTTAACTCTAAATGTTTATATTTATATAATATTCGTATATATGAAACCTAATAAAGTACTTTACCTAAGTAAGTAAGTGTAAAAACCTTTTGGCCTTCATAACAAGGCTTTTTTTCCTATATAGCGGGCGAAACAGCCGGGAACAGCTAATTATTGCATAAGAACCTCTCCCCCGCACGAATAAAACGTCAATATCTTGAAGACGACTTTTTTTCAATCGAACATGGATAAAAACTAGCTCGACGAGCATAGCTTTCGATTAAAAAAAACCGCATTCAAATCCGTCCACGCGTTTGGCCGCAAACAACTAATTATTGCATAAGAATATTTCCTCGCACGAATAAAACGTCAATATCTTGGAGACAATTATTTCTATTTCAATCAAACATAGATAAGAACCATTTCGACGAGCATACCTTTCGATTAAAAAAACCGCATTCAAATCCGTCCACGCGTTTGGCCGCAAACAGCTAATTATTGCTTAAGAATCTCTCCCCCGCACGAATAAAACGTCAATATATTGAAGACGATTATTTTTATTTCAATCAAACATAGATAAGAAACGTCTCGACGAGCATAGCTTTCGAATAAACAAAACCGCATTCAAATCCATCCTCGCGTTTGGCCGTTAACAGCTAATTGTTGCATAAGAGCCTCTCCCCCGCACGAATAAAACGTCAATATCTTGAAGACAACTATTTCTATTTTAATTAAACATGAGTAAGAACCATCTCGACGAGCATAGCTTTCGATTAAAAAAAACCGAACTCAAATCCGTCCACGCGTTTGGCCGGAAATTTGCCACAGACAGATACATAGATACACAGATACACAGATTGACAGGTCAAACTTATAACACCCCTCTTTTTAGTCGGGGGTTAAAAACAGGATCTCCCGTGGCAGTTAGTTATCGTGCTACAATCTATTTTACGTCATAGACAAAACTACGTGTCAAAGTTAGTATTTCTTTAGCCTATGTGTTATTTTGTTAAATAAGCTATAATATTGCTAAATTTCATCAAAATCCGTTCAGTAGTTTTGGCGTTATTGAGTAACAATCATCACAGATAAAATATGCAAAGTTTAGTATTTCTATAGCCTATGTGTTATTCTAGTGCATAAGCTACAGTATTGCTAAGTTTTATCAAAATCCGTTTAGTTGTTTGGCGTGATTGAGTAACAAACATCCATCCATCCAAACAATCGCACTTATTAGTCAGTCAGATTAGACATACTCTTAATAGTCAGGTCAATATAAACATTTGAAATAACAAAAAACCTGAAAAGCCAAATATTGGTGGAGAGCTGGGATTTACCATTAGAAATAAAGTTTACTACTACAAATTAAGTTTGCAAAGAATCGTAGAAGAAGAAGAATCAATATTTGGCTTTCCGGGATTTTTGTAATTTGACCACTACTTTTATGATGCTACTATACAATACCAACAGTTAGTTTCTAATATATTGTTTACAAATTAGAGCTGTATATTGTTATAAGTAAGTGTATTTAAAGTTGAATGTAAAAAAAAATACTTTAAAATAGGCATACCTAAAACCTATGAACCGTCAGTCTCCAGTGTAGTAATTCGAATAAAGAGGAAGTTAAAAGATAATTAGTAATCCGTTATTTCTCCGTTATTACAACTATATGAAATAACGGCTGACCGTTTTGAGGATTACTTTAGCTCTAAACATATGTCTTTCAGACAAACAGCGTATGTCTGGGCACATATAAACTAGTTGGGAAATTGAGCTAATCAATAAAAAAAACATGTTATTCAGACGAGTATAATTATTGTAGTATATTAGTAATCGTTAGGCATTTAGAGAAAACTAGCTGTATTGGAACTTAGGTTGAATTAATAATTATCTCTCATGCCTGACCCTAAAGATGATAATAAGTAGAGGAGTACTCTATGCATCTACAAACAATTTTCACCAAAGTGTATAGGTTCATGTCCAATTCCTGGTCCTCCTAGTGGAAATTTTACCAAAATCATTGACCAATCCGGAAATATCTTACAACTATCCACAACAGCTATATATATACGGAAAAGACAAATTTTGTGTAACAGCTGATGATTTGAAGATCTTTGTAGGTGTTGTACGCCAAAGTTCAAATAAATTAATGTTATATAGGTGTTTAAAGAGCACTGCTTATAAGAATAATGTAGTTAATTTGTTATCTCTTTTTTTATTCATATAATAAAATAAAATTAAAAAGATTACTTAAGAAGGTAATGTATTGAAATATTATTCTAACTTAAGACTGACATGTTGCTTGAATAAAGTTGTTAGTTATATAACAAAGTTTTTATTGTGGAATGATCTTCTGTCGCGGGTATTTATTTCAGTTTGTTACGACATAGGTGCCTAAAAAAGACCTTCCTAAAAGGCGATATCGTTTTTATTTACAGAAAAAAACCTATGCCTTTATTAATAAGAAAAATGTTATAAACAATACTTTCAATCATTTCTAATATTTTTTTTTTAACCTCAAAAACCGTTTTGTAAAAAAAATATTGTCGTGTTTACTAACTAAATTATAAATGAAAATGATTACATAATTAATGATCAATTAATAATTAATTGCAGTCTTGCATTAACTGAAATGTAAGAAACTATTTATTATTAAGCACTGCAAATATAATGCTAGGACAACTTCATGTCATTGAGTTATTTCTATGGCGGCAGATGATCTAGGGAATATAATAAAGTAATATTGGGAGCACAAAATAATTGTTGCTCGAGAAGTCGAACCGTACGAATCCCTCTAAAATGTTGTAACACTGCAGAAGATTAAACAAAGCTATAATTAGTTGTGAAGTTTTATATTGAAGACGTAATAATAAACTACCATCAAGGATTTAGACGGTGGCGGCATTGTTGACGTTACACTTTATAAAAATAGTACTGGAGGTCTTCTCTTCGACTTCATCTTCACTGTGTTTAATTTTTTTTATCAAAAGGTTATAAAATACATTTATACATCTGGGGTTTAGTAGTATGTCGGATTCAATCTAATACCGACTAAATCAATCAATCCTCTATCTTCAGTCTCCCTGATCCCTGCGGCATAGCCGCTAGGCTTCGCGGGGGGATATAGTCGCAACTCTTTCTGATAAAGTTATTCAGGCCAACTTCTTACACTCCTGCTCTCTTTGCACAGTTCGTTTAATACGTAGAGTACGCGCCCGTGAGTTCCCAGGCCAAAGACGAGGATAGCATTGTAGCTGTCAGTGCCACCACACACACACGCATACAGTAACACACATACATTTATACACACATATAATATACACACGTACGTTATTGCGACTATTTACACTCACACAAAAATATGTGTTACTTGTTTAATTCATAATTCTTAACAATTCTAATATTATTATTCGAGCAATCAAGCAATAATTATATTTAGCTCCCAATATTACTTCTTACGCAGGAAGACTGAAGAGTTTGCAAGAGTGGCAATCGCTCTGGGATAAGTCGAGGAAAGGAAGATAGACATGTAGGCTAATACCAGACCTGCAGTCATGGGTGGATCGGACCATGGATAGTTGAACGACTATCTAACCCAGATATTATCCGGCCATGGCTGTTACCGGAAGTTCCTCTATATGTTCAAATACGTAGACTCCTCGTACTTCTGCTGCTCAGGACGTCAGACCATATGGGCGCACCGTACATAAGCACTGACGTGGTCACCGGAGCTAATAGTTTTCTTCGGCTTTGCTTGGGTCCTCCGACATTAGGCATAAGTCGATATAATTTAGCTATCACCATAAACGCTTTTTTACAAGCTCTCTCGACTTCATTTCTAAAATTTAGTCTATGGTCGATTATTACTACTAATTATCGTGTAGCTTGGCAAGTTACTATTTTACAGTTACCGACATTGAGAGTGATGGTCTCCGCAACTTTCCTGCCTTTAATTAAAACCGCCTCTGTCTTCTACTCAGCCAGATCTAGTCCGGATGACTTCATCCACCGTTTAATTATTTGGAATGATCTTTCAAATGCCCATTTTACTTCTTCCAAGTATTTGACCATGTGATCGTGATAGATAGCTAAATCATCAGCAAATGCGACAAGTTTTAATTCGCTGGGTAGTTGTTTCTTCAAAAGTCCATCGTACATAGCGGTCCATAAAAGTGGCCCCGGGACTGATCCTTGTAGGACGCATCCAGTAACATTATACTCCTCTCGTCCAGTTTGCATGGTGTATGTCAGGATCCTATTAGAGAACTTACTAGCGATTATTTTGCGTAGGTATGAAGGTACTTTTAATGAGTTAGGTGTTTCCATGATAACCTCCCATTTCGCCGAGTTGGAGGCGTTTATAATGTCCAACGTGGCAACCAGGCTGTATTTTATGTGGCCTCCCTTCCATCTTTTCCCAGACACTGCTTATTTTGTGGTACTTACTACTTACTCTATAGCATCTATCTTGGACTGGATTTTTCTGAACCCATATTGTGAGTCAGCTAGGTGGGGTTCGACTGCTGCTTCAATCCTGCTGTGGATAATAAGTTCTAGAAAGAATCTTCTTCGCAGTATCCAACATACAGAGTGGTCGGTATGAAGATGGCTATTTTTGTGACATTGGTTCTAACATTTTTAACATTTGGTAAAGTCAATTTGACATATTTCGCCTTTTTTTATTCAGCAAAAAATTATTAGCGTTAAACCATTATACAACACTTGAAAGAGTATTGTTTACGTCGTTACACGAATAAGAAAGGATCTAAGATAGAGTCCTGTGGGACACTTATTTTTGCCAAAGAATAGAGGGAACGCTTTCCATTTACATCTACTTTTAGATTTCTATCTTTAAGATATGAACTAATCAAATCTTGGGACTTATTCCTTACTTTATAATGTTCTAACTTTTCATAATCTCTCTCTAGGATCTCATCTTGAACGCAGTCGAATACCTGAGATAAATCACAGAGAATGCCAAGTGCATCTTGTAATCCATTCCAGACTTTAAATATATTGAGTAATAGTTCTACGCCAGCATCTGCTGTAGAGCGATCGGCAGTGAAACCAAACTGGTTTTTATGTAAGAAATTGTTTTTACTGCAACGTGCAACAAATTGATTAAGAATTATTTTTTCAATATCTTACAAAATGAGGGTAAGATTGAAATTAGTGGTCTAGGGCCTAATGAACTGCCTGATTTAAATAATGGAGTAATTTCACTTTATCTCATTAAATCAGGATATATACTACATTCTAAACAATTATTAAATATAAATGCTAGGTCTGGCGCAACAATGTCAATTATGGATTGAGGTTTGTCCTATCTTTTTAGACAGTTTCGATCATAAATTAGAATAAATATCTTAACAATGATGAACCTTATATTTAGATTTTATATAAAATTCTTAATTTTCTTCATGTAGAATTTTATCATTACATTTGAAGCTATGATTTCACCTACATTTAATGTATAATCATGTATTATAAAAATATTTATATTTTCTTACTTGTAACCAAATGCAAAAGGTTAAATAGTTTTTCATAATTTAAGAAATGATAAGCTTTCGTTTAAATAGGTAATAAATTTGTCACGCATCGAATGTAAATGCATTTTCACCGAAAAACAACGGTACAAAATTTTACGTGTCACCAAAATTTATGTCGACAACAAAAAATACACAACAGCATCGGACAGCAAACAAAATAGCACTAATAATTTTGTGAAATAAATTTTGTTGCCTTTTGGTAAACTTTGGTACTTTAAATAATGATATTCATTCACATTTTTATTTATAGATAAATAAATTATTTTTACTTTGCACCAACTTCTTCTCTTTGCAATCATACTTTATAAGTCCTAACAAAACAAATAATAATATTACAAACAACTTTGTAGAAACAACAGAAAACAAATATCTTTAATATGTTAATATTTTTACCCAGTGGAGTTACAATAACACCTGTTCTCAGCAAGCGCGTGTTAGATATTATAAGATTCTACAATTAAAAACCACTGAATTAATATAGTATAAAGTATTTAATCGAGCTACTTCACACTATGATAATATTTTACAATGTATTACCTGGATAAGTTTAAAGAAAAGAAAGAACTAAACGAATATATCATTTAATATAATAATATGACTCCCAGTACATGAATATAATAAATACAGTAATATAGTTATTACTGTGTAATTATTTAGACACATTTACCAATAACTTAATACATAATAGTTATTACACATATTATAAACAATGTAAGTATAAGAATCCCTTATCTTGCCTGTTGTCCAATACAGATTACCTTTAATATAGGCTTACAGCCATATTTATAACATAACAACATCGACAGAAGCGCCAACGGCAGCTTCTGGAGATAAGTCATATTCACAACTTCAAACATCATTAAATATATTATAATAACAATATAATAGTACATAACCATTTTAAATGCCAAGCATATTTATTATAACAATCTTATATATTTCACATATTTATGGCTTACCTAATAAGATATGTAAATACAATATATTTAATATCTTAAGGCTACTTCCGATAGCTCGTCAAATCAATATCTTTTACTACTTTTATAACATACCAGTAATAACAATGATATATAGTTCTAAATTCGTAAATCTAATTGTAACAACAATATTTATTGTTAATGTTATTATGTAGTTATATAAATAATTACATATTTATATTACCTACATACCAAATTACTATACAATCTTATATGTAGTAATACTACAATAATATAACACGGCCATACTGACAAATACTTCGCTCTCGAAGTATATACACCTACATATATACATATATATTTTATATATATAATAAACTTCTTTTTTTTTGTTATGTTTTGTCGTTTTCATAGACTCGTCAAACCCCTTTACATAATATATTTTTTAATGTTTTGTCACTTGTCACATACATTTTTATATATTTTTTTTAATGTTTTTTCAGTTGCCTAGACGTGTCAAATCCCCGTCACCCGCTGCTAGTGACCTAAATTTGTACCAAGCAAAAGACCGACAAGCGGAAACATTATCTTTTTTCTTAAGTTTTGTCAGTTGCCTAGACGTGTCAAATCCCCGTCACCGGCTGCTAGTGACCTAAATTGGCACCAAGTAAAAGACCGACCAGCGGAAACATTATCTTTCTCTCTTAAGTTTTGTCAGTTGCCTAGACGTGTCAAATCCCCGTCAACCGCTGCTAGTGACCTAAATTTGCACCAAGTAAAAGACCGACCAGCGGAAACATTATCTTTCTTTCTTAAGTTTTGTCAGTTGCCTAGACGTGTCAAATCCCCGTCAACCGCTGCTAGTGACATAAATTTGCACCAAGCAAAAGACCGACCAGCGGAAACATTATGTTCTTTCTTGAGTTTTGTCAGTTGCCTAGACGTGTCAAATCCCCGACACCCGCTGCTAGTGACCTAAATTTGCACCAAGCAAAAGACCGACCAGCGGAAACATTATGTTCTTTCTTGAGTTTTGTCAGTTGCCTAGACGTGTCAAATCCCTTCACCCGCTGCTAGTGAACTAGATTTGCACCAAGCAAAAGACCGACCATCAACAACTTACTAACCGATCCTGTAACTTGGACCCGCTTTAGCGCCGATTTACAATTCAACCAACTTAATCCCATTGAATAAAAAAATAATAGTATATATATATACAATATAGTAGTAGACATGTATAGTATGTGCGAAGGGGGTGATGGCTGGCTCTTGTGTTATGCTCGTGAACGGGTGCTGCTTGCGGTGACTGGTTGTGTGGCAGGCCGAAGATTTATATATATATATTTTTTCTGTTATTATTATTTAATTTTCGTTGCCTGAAATCATCAGGCTTCTTTTCCGATTGATTGCGACGGTTCTAGTTGTTCCAAATTTGCATTTAAGTTTGACGTTTGTGAAACAGTGATCACAATAACAAAAAATATATCCGGCTGAGTTTGTTGTGTGGTTCTTCTCAGACCAGGACGCGTTTGGAACCCTCATAGCTTTAACATTAAGATGGAAAGTGCTTTTTCAGAAGGGCTTATTACGATAAATCTAGTATCGTAATAGGCCCTCCTGACACTTCCATGTTGACGTACACAAGTGATCACTGATTATGATTCTAAGTGGAAAAGATATAAATAAATAAATAAATAAAATAAACAATATATCTAATGCAATAAGTACGATAGTATATATAAATATATAATAATTAAAAATATATATATATCGGAAAGAGGACTTCCGTTAGTGTTTTTAAAATTACTGTCTGTATTGCAGTCGTCGTGATGGTGGTTCATAATGACGTTTTCAAAATAAAACTGCACAAACAATTATAGCTTCGTTTATTAAACGGACAGCGTAACAGTATCCTTATAGAGTTCTGCACAGTCCGAGGAAGACTAACCCTCGGACTGTCGACCGCCCGTATTTATACCAAAATGACGACTGACATAAACAAGTCTAGTAACATCATAATTGTTATTTTAACAATGTATTTTGATCACTTCTCACTATAAATTGATTCTGTTACAAGCAATAACTAGTTAATCTAATAAATTATAATCCAATGTTCCTCTTTCAACGATCATGATTTTGTTTTATAAAGCCTTCGCGTCGATACGGCCATTCTGACAGGCGGTGCGCGCTCTGCACCAGCCTGATAAGTTCTGTAATAATGAAAATATTTTTCGTTTAGTTTAGCATCTATAAGCAACCTGCGTTGCTTATAGTAAAATTATTGTCTACTATTGTATTCAGCAAAACAGTAGGTTATTTATTAGTAAGAAATCGTACGGTCTCGGCGATTCTCGTAGGGTCTCGAAGGTTCTCGTAGGGTCTCGGAGGTTCTAGTAGGGTCTCGGAGGTTCTCGTAGGGTCTCATTGGGTCTCGTAGGGTCTCGGAGGGTCTCGGAGTGTTCTCAAAGATTGAAGTATTTAGGAGAGTTACTTACGTTTAATCACATGTTTTATCGTTACCCTGTCGATTGGTCGACTGTAGTTCCGATTCTTCTCCTGAAGCTGATGGTGCAGATTCACGATCTCATAGAGAAGGTGGTTCGTTTTCCGCCGATACGGTCATCTGTTCACCAAGATGTTATTTATAAAAATAAAATTTTAACTTCTCACATAATTATCTATAGTATGTACGTTACACAAGGCATCGAAACGGTATCTCACGGTCTCATCTCTGAGTAGCTCAGAGGTACCACTAGTTATTTATTATCTTAAATCTGTTGTGTGTACGTGTCTACTCACAGTTCCACAAGGGGTCCCAACGGTATCTCATGGTTCTCAAAAGGATACATCATGGATCCGTGGTTAGCACAAGGGTAACACATGAGTAGCTCAGAGGTACCACTAGTTATTTATTATCTTAAATCTGTTGTGTGTACGTGTCTACTCACAGTTCCACAAGGGGTCCCAACGGTATCTCATGGTTCTCAAAAGGATACATCAAGGATCCGTTGTTTAGCACAAGGGTAATGCACATACTAGAGATATCACTCTCTAGATATTTATAACTGTAGATTATACTCGAGATACTCGTAGATTATTTGAAGATTCTTTCATTTCTAGTTTTAATATCCCTTAAGATACCTTATGTCGGCGTCAAATATTGTCTCCTTACACAACGGACGCAACTCATACTGCCAATACCTGTGGCGTTGTACCTTGCTTACATTTCCGTGGTCGACCAGTCAAACCAGTCTAGCAGTTACATCGCCTTCGGAATTGTAAGTTGCTATGAAGATTTCACGAAGCCTTGGTCGTTGCAATTCTGAAACAGTTTTATTAAGTTATGTAAAGCAATCCTTCAATAAAATCAGTAATATACTTGCACACTGCACTGTTATGTTACGGAAAATGATGCTATGTGGTAGTCAAAGCATATAACACAGGGTTAAGTTCTGCTGGTCCAGACTTCGCAGATTGACGAAATTATTATTTGAAAGCACGGCTGTGCAGGGCTAAGAGAGTCAAGTATCACTGCGATCTAAAAGATCTACTGTGATCGCCATTGCCTACAGTTCACTATAAAGGTCTGCCACTCTGAGGTATTGCAGAATTTCCTTTGCAGTTAGGTGTCGGACATCCACCGGGTCCTGGATGTGTCTCCCCAGGGTGTCACTCCGTTTACGCATCAGCGGACCGCACTCGCATAGCAGATGGATCGGGGTTTCATCTGCCTCGAGGCAATATCTGCACACTTTTCCATCCTCTAATTTGAGGGTCGCTAGGTGGTTATTCAGACAACAGTGCCGTGTAAGCGTTCTAGTTATGATGCGTAGATTATTACTGCTCAGCCTAATGTGCTCTTTAGCTGCTTTCGCATCAAAAGGGTTTGATGAGGGCTTTGGAATGCTTGAAGCCATGGATCTCCTCCCAACGCCTTATAGCCTCACACCTAGTGAGGTTATTCGGGGTCATACGAACTAGGCTGTTTGAAACACCACATATTGGTTCTGGACCGTATGTATTGCTCACAGCTCCTGCACGGGCCAGCTCGTCAGCTTTCTCGTTCCTGATATGGCCCTTGTGATCCGGGATCCATATTAGAACCACTCTGTTTTTGCAGTCCAGAGTTCAATTTCGTCAGGAAATCCAGCACCAGTCTCGACGTAATAGTATTCGACTTTAGGGCCTTTAATGCCGTCTGACTATCGAGTAGATGTAAATGGTCCTATTCGTGTAGTTGCGCTGCAGGTTCAGGGTTGCAAAGGCAATTATGGCGTACACCTCTGTCTGAAAAATGGAGGCGTATTTACCCGGGCTTAAGCATTCCCTGTGGCCAGGGCGCTCTCCATATACCCCGCATCGTACATTAGGCCTCATTTTTGATTCATCAGTATACCATACAAAGCAACCGTTCCTCCAGGGGAGGCCGGTCGGCCATTCCTTCTTTGATGGTATTTCCACAGAATAGTTCTGCACAAAATTGCAGTGTGGAACCATGCTGTCGCCAATCAATCATCGCCAATACGTTGTCGGTCATGACCGAGTCTTTAAATGTTCTCAGCCTGCACGACATCCAGTTTGTACTGCCCTGGGCTGATACTCTGAGAAAACTGCCCCTAGCAACCCTCTTGACATGTAAGTCGAGAGGTGGGAGATCCAGTAGGGCATTCACAGTCGCTCCTGGGCAACTGCACATGGCGCCTGTCATCATGCGACAGGCAGTTCCTCGGAGGCTGTTCAGCCTGTCCCTGACCTAAACCTGTTGGCACTTGCTCCACCATACATACAGATGAGCCAGTCACCACCAGCCTCAATTCGTGGTATAGAGCCACAGCATCATCTTGGGCTGAAGGCCGCACCTGCCCCATCCTACCACATACTCCCAAGGCCATCTTAGCCTTGGTTATGGTGTTATCAATGTGAGTGTTCCATTTCAGTCTTTGGTCTAAAGTAACGCCCAACTTTTTGACCTCACGGGAGAATGGGATCACTTTCCCATTGAGGACTGGGCATCTCAGACCATCCAGACGCCTCTTATTTGTAAATGGAACAATCACCGTTTTATTCGCATTGATGACTTTAGTTGACGGTTGACGCCGGTAGGCTTTGGTTTGGGCTTTTGCTGCAGCCCCATCGGTTGACAGTCAGCCTTACTTCTGCCCCGTGCCACATGGATTTCCCTTTAGGCACCACTACCGGCATGTTTTGGCACTCTGCCAGAGCCAAGAGGCAGTCGCACCGGATAAGTCTGGGTGTACGTCTCACTGGCCAGCTTTGTGCTGCCAGCGTGGGGGCGTACATTTCGCTCCCCAGTGGGGTGTGGCTCGGTCCCCAGTGGGTTGATTCCAGATCACCCTTGACCTTAAAGGTGATGCTTTTAAAACCAAGAGCTGCCACGAAGTTTCGGTTGCGGAGTGCCTCCACAGAGGGCTCATCCATGGCGAACGTCCCACGATGTCCATTCTCCACAGCCCTACTGTGCAGAATCCATCCATAGCTCGACATTCAGACCCGTGTTCTGCTTGGGCAGGATTAGCAGAGCCTGGTCCACATTTCCCACTTCACTAGTGGACAGAAAGGTCACCGCGGTGGTTGGTTTGGGCAGCTCACTCTCGGGTATCATTGAGAGTTGTGCCCCATCCCAAGGCGAGAGCTTAGGGATTACCTTCACAACCCAGCCTGTTGAGGCCTGATCCATGCATGTGATCAGTATCCAGTCAGGTTTGTGGGTGAAACCTCCAAATTTTGGTTTAACGCTCTCTAATCGGATGCCAATGATGGAATTAAGTTCCATCCCACTTCTGATATCGGAGAGAGGACTTCCGTTAGTGTTTTTAAAAGGTGTGACGTCAGCATTGCTGCCGTCACTGTATTGCAGTCGTCGTGATGGTGGTTCATAATGACGTTTTCAAAATAAAACTGCACAAACAATTATAGCTTCGTTTATTAAACGGACAGCGTAACAGTATCCTTATAGAGTTCCGCACAGTCCGAGGACTTGAGCAAGACTAACTCTCGGACTGTCGACCGCCCGTATTTATACCAAAATTACGACTGACATAAACAAGTCTAGTAACATCATAATTGTTATTTTAACAATGTATTTTGATCACTTCTCACTATAAATTGATTCTGTTACAAGCAATAACTAGTTAATCTAATAAATTATAATCCAATGTTCCTCTTTCGACGATCATGATTTTGTTTTATAAAGCCTTCGCGCCGATATATATAATAATAATATAAAAATTAAATATTTGTCTTTTTTTTAACTTAAATTTTCCACAGTATATTTTTTTTTATCCACCAACTCCAGGCCAGAAAACGAGGTTTCCTTTTCGATAACAAGATTCCTTAAATTTCCCAAACCTTTTATAGCCTAGCGATCGTTTAGACATCGACGTTAGAGTTTAAACTACCATTGTCAACACATCATTTAGACTCGCTTGTACAAAATGTATCGTTTCCTCAAAGGCTAAGCACAAGATTTTTTTAATGGTTTTATATTTATCGATAGATTGCCAAACCTTTCAAAAACTGTTCGCCCTATCTGACACAATATTTCACTATTTGACATTAATTAATTTACCTAGAAAACGTATCGTTACTCTTACACATTACTTTGACATATATATCTAAATATTTAAACTGCTAGGTAAGCAATGCTCACATATAAATAATCTAAAAACTTGGTACCCTACCTTTTCGTAAAGTGATAATCACGATATATAATTATGTATCGACGAATGAATTTGGTTTATACATTAAAAAACAATATTTTCTAACATTGTTATCGTTGTTAGGTTTAATCTTGAAAACGAATAAGAACGCCGGGTTTCATATAATGAATACAAAATATTTAGCTACCCTCACAAAGTATTAGTAAACAATACATCCGAGTATTTTTAAAAACATTACACTTTTTGGTACTCCCAACTTTGTTACAGATAAAATATTTTATATCTATTTGATCGTTTGGCCGAATATCTATTTTATAACGTTGTAGGTATTTTTTGCTCTTACGAATTTTTTTTTTAATTTACAATTTAAATAAAATTATGTTAACAAATTGTAGGCCGTTTTAACACTGCTAAAGATGCCATTTTGGTATTAATATCCGATATACTACCACAAACTAATTCAAAGAATTGTTATTCACTAAAAGTTAATTTTGTATAACGCAATCACTTTCTTTTTGAAGCACACTCACAATAAGAGTCCACCGATTCGAAGGTATGTAGAACTGCTTTTTTTTTTTCGTTTCATAAGTTTTGCCACGACCTTTTCCGAATCCTTTTTGAGAGACTCGATCAACGCCATATCAGCAAAGCGTTTCGCCTTTGTGATCGCCACTCCGGCATCTGTTGTATTAGCGTCTTAGATACGCCATGTCGAACCGCGAAATGGCACACAAGTAAGTCCCGACCGAAGTAAGATCTCCCATGATTGCTGATCCTCAAGAATCCTAATGGTCTTATTCATGGCCATGGAATTTCCTTCGGGCATAGATGGTGGAGGAGACGTACTGGAAGCTTCACCAGTTTTTACGTGATCCAGTTCAATAAGCTTCAGCTGAAACGGAAGTTAGTAAATTCCACTGAGCAAGTCACATATAATCCGATAAGAGTCTCGTACGTCTTATAGTAGTTCTAGTTGACCTGTTGACTTAATTTTTAATAACAAACACAAGATAAATAAAAACGTTGAATTTGACATTTTTTGTTGTTGATAGTGGCATTCTGCAAGACTATTCCTCTACAATACTTTTGTCGGTTCAGCTCAACTTGACCTTCATTATCGATTCTCCTTCCGGTGCATCACAGGCTCGACACTACACCGGCGAGAGCTATACTGGGTCCGCAGACTCAGCTGGCATGGCTGCGGTAATGCAACCGCTCGGTCCCCATCGCCATGACGACGCCGAATGGTGTAGTTCGTACGTAGAATACAAACCATGAATTAAATTTAATTCGTAACCCACTTGGTAATTAGATATCACTCCGCCGTTTCCCAAACTACGCCTGGACATCGTAGAGGTGATGGTACTTCGACGTATATAGCGATGGCGGCGTGATTTTCCCTGTGAATTAGGTTTTCAACATATTAGTAAAGTTTAAATCACACAAGATGTAATACAACAAATTACCAAATAAAATAACAACAATGAGGGTATCTTTGATTTTATCGATAAAATATCATTTCGGCAGTCAAACTGTCGATACCGAGGACCGGAATAATCCCACTTCTGATGTTAGATATTATAAGATTCTACAATTAAAAACCACTGAATTAATATAGTATAAAGTATTTAATCGAGCTACTTCACACTATTAATATGATAATATTTTTCAATGCATTACCGGGATAAGTTTAATGAAAAGAAAGAACTAAACGAATATATCATTTAATATAACAATATGACTCCCAGTACATGAATATAATAAATACAGTAATATAGTTATTACTATATAATTATTTAGACACATTTACCAATAACTCAATACATAATACACATATTATAAACAATGTAAGTATAAGAATCCCTTATCTTGCCTGTTGTCCAATACAGATTACCTTTAATATAGGCTTACAGCCATATTTATAACATAACAACGTCGACAGAAGCGCCAACGGCAGCTTCTGGTGATAAGTCATATTCACAACTTCAAACATCGTAATTTTATAACCACCATACATCAATATGCTGAAGTAACTAATGGGCTTACATTAATGAATTTTTTATGGGACCAATCCCAAACTATTTCGCATGAAACAAAAAAAGAATTACGTAAATCGGTTTAGAAACCTCGGAGAAATCGGTGTACTAACATAAAAAAAAAGAAAATACCGGCCGAATTGAAAATGTCCTCCTTTTTAAAAATTAAGGCGAATCTCACGACAAAAGCTTTTCGACCCGTTTGTCAATATTTTTTCTCGACCCGCGGGAAAAAGCCAGGATTACGCACAGTTGGATTAGTAGGCACTATAGTGTGAATCAGGTAGTGGTCAGAACAGCGTTAAGAAGCTTGTACCGATAGACTGTACCTGCCGGGTGACTCGTCAGCAGAAGGTCTAGCAAAGAGGGTGCTCAACCGACAATATCGTGTATTCTGGTGGGCTGAAGTACTAAATGGGTAAGGGTATGCGTGAGTGCAAACTCGTGGGTCATTCTCCCCGCATGATCGGTTTTGAAGGAGCCCGAACAGGATCACGGGGTGACCGTGTGATCATTCAGCGTTTGGGAACCGCTCCGTTGTGTCTGCAGTAATGCAGGAGAAAGCGTTAAACCTTGCTTCAGCGTATAGTAGTTGGATACGTCGCCGACTGATTCTCTGGATGGAAGTGCCCTCGCACCCTCCCGGAAGTACCTAGTTGCCATGATCTACTATCCGGTCACCGCTTGGCACGAAAAACTATCCCGAGATTATGTGGCCTGGTGGGGCAACCTCCCGAAGTGGTTAGAATTGGTTGCGTCCTCGTACTATGCCCCGGGCGGCCAGCAATTGGTCATCCAGAGCTGAACGTGGCACATTGGCTCGAAGACCACTTGGCGGGTTAATTATATTTTTATAGCAAATGTCAACAATTAACATTTCTTAGCTATCTTATAATATAAACTTTGTTTGTGTAATAACCGTATTGTGATTATTGATAAATAATATTTTCTAAAAAATAAATTAACACTCAATTACTTTTACTATATACCTACTTAAATTACGTTAATAATAGTAACAATAAACATAATTAATTAATAATTAATATTATTAGTTTTTATTATTAATTATTATTATTTTTACAGATTAAATGCGTATTACTAAATTTTAATCTATAAATTGCAGTTAAGTATATACCTAGTCAGGTCATAAGTTCTGTCACACAATAAAAACTTTTAAATTATAATGCTGGCCACAAAAAAAAATGAATTCTAATTTCGAATTTTTCATGAAAATAAAAATATGTTCTTTTTAGAATTTTCCTCATCTTTATATGTGGAGTGGACACTTAAAGAAGACCGTGTCGCGATTATTGCGTTGCACCGTTGTGGTTACGCGCTAATGCAGATTTTCGCCTTACTGAAAAATTTTAATATAAACAAAAGATTCGTTTATCGTATCATAAACAATACAATGAAGACTCTAGTGTAGATGACAGGTTAAGAAGTGGTCGTCCTCGCTCTGTTAGGACTCCAGCTTTCAAAGCTTTCAAAGCTTTCAGAGTTCAAAGAAATCCCATACGTAAGCAGAAACTGTTGGCCCTTCACATGGGGTTAAGCAGGATCACGGTGAAAAGGGTGTTAAATAAAGACATAGGGCTTAGGGCATATCGAAGAAAAACAGGAAATCATTTGGACGCTCGTTTAATGGACCTGAGACTGAAGAAATGCCGCGCTTTGTTGAAGCGGTACGCGGGAAAAAAACATCGGGAAATTCTTTTTTGAGGTAAATTTTTGTGAGAAAGGCGTAAAATCTAATGCAGCTGTGTATCAAAATACAGTTCTCAAGAACCTTGTGGAACCTGTTTCTCATACTATGTTTAATAAGAGGCACTGGGTATTCCAAGAAGATTCTGCGTCAGCTCATAGAGCGAAAAGCACATAAGACTGGCTGGCGGCGCGTGAAATCAACTTAATCCGGCACGAAGACTGGCCCACCTCCAGTCTAGATTTGAGTCCCTTAGATTACAATTTATGGCAACACTTGAAGGAAAAAACCTGCTCAAAGCCTCATACTGATTTAGAGTAACTCAAGGTATCATTGATTAAGGCAGCCGTCGATATTGACATGGACCTCTTTTTTGACGACTGGCCGCTCAGATTGAAGGCCTGTATTAAGAATTGTGGGGGTCATTTTGAATAAACTTAATAATCATAAGAATTTTCCGCGCTTCTCTTCCAGCATGGTCGGTCTTCTGGTACAGGAACAGCCAGTGCTGATGACAGGCATTAAAGTCCCCCAGAAAGACGAGCTGCGCCGAAGGGTACTGATACAGAGCCATATCTGCAGCCTCACTGAGATACTGAAATAAACGAGTTGTCTCCTGGTCACCGCTGTGCGAATGGTAGACACAGGAATACAGGATTTTTTCGTTTCCTGTATCTACTAAAACCCATAGGGAAGAAAAAGTGGGGTCTTCAAGGTGACGGAGACGCTGAATACAGAGGTCGTTCCGCGCGTACATACTGACTCCGGCCCGTGAGCGAAAGTTGTGCTCTAACGAGTAACCGGGATAATCCAAGTATGTAGCGCTCAAAGGACATTGTATCTGCGTCTCCGTCAAAAAGAGCAAGTGCGGCTGCTCTGTCTCCAGGTGGTGGTGGACAGCTAAAAGATTTGAGTGCAAACCCCTTATATTAGTGAGGTGCACTTTGTATGAGGAGGAATGCAACCGCTGTGTCAACTTGTTTCTTTTTTTTACCTTTTTCATTATAAAAAATAAATAAAAGTGAATAGGGATGGGAAATGGCAGTTGAACGAGGCGGTACGTATCAAACCCGACTTCGAAATTGGTGATGTCTTGTCGCTGGGAGGCTAGCCTGGAGACTGCGGGGACGCCCGAACCCCCTCAGGGATCGCCATCGGGCCTCCTCGCCTGGTCGCCAACCAGCACGATGGAGCCACCCTGGGATTTTTCGCAGTTGGCGGGGCAGCCTTTCGTGGGTGGCTAACCCACTAATTGGGCCCCCAACTATCTGCGGGCGGCCAGCGGAAAGCCGTCGCTTTGGATCCCGCTACCCTCCTCGACTAGACACACGACAAAACAAACACCAACTCGACGTCAACCGGTTCGCCAACGTACCGCAGCTGTTCAGACCCATTTCCTATAAGCGGCTTCATCGAGCAACGTGCCGGAACACGACTATGTCGCTTTGCGGCACGACTTTGCCCGATGGGTGGTAACTTTGCCGGCGACCCGATGTTATGGTCTACCACCACGAAAATGCTTTGGTGGCATTTAAAGAGTGCAAGCAGAGTCTTGCCAATGCTGCATTACTTGCTCACCCAGATTGTCAGGCCAAACTCGCTCTTGTGACAGGCGCGTCCGATTTGGCAATGGGTGCAGTTTTGCAGCAGTTAAAAAATAATTCTTGGGAACCCCTAGCATTCTTCTCACGGAAGTTGAGCCCAACTCAGCAAAAGTACTCGCCATACGATCGCGAGCTTTTAGCTATTTACGAGAGCGTAAAATACTTTCGCCATATGCTTGAAGCGAGACATTTCGTGATTTTTACTGATCACAAGCCGATCAGTTATGCTTTCCACGAAAGAAAAGCTAAGTATTCGCCTAGGCAGTTCCGTCATCTCGACTACATCTCACAGTTCACGACCGACATAAGGCATATTTCAGGCAAAGACAATGTCGTTGCTGACCCACTGTCACGTGTCGAGGAACTGCAGAGACCTGTCGATTTGGACGTTTTGGCGGCATCCCAAGCATCGGACTCTGAGTTGACACAACTTCTGGAAGAAGAATCTTCACTTCGTCTGGAAAAGTTGAGGATTCCGAACTCTCCCACTGAGCTGTATTATGACGTCAGCACTTCTACCCCAAGACCTTTTGTCCCCATAAACTTGAGGAGACAAATATTTGTCAGCCTTCACAGTCTCAGTCATCCAGGTGCTAACGCAACGGCTAAGCTTGTTGCCGATCGTTTTGTTTGGCCTGGAGTGCGAAGGGACTGTCGAGCATGGACTCGTCAATGTTTAGCATGCCAACGTGCTAAGGTTAATCGCCACGTGTCATCTCCATTGGGCACGTTCGATCTCCCTAGAGCGCGGTTTGCTTTTATTCACGTGGACATTGTTGGGCCGCTACCTATATCACAGGGCTATCGCTACTGTTTCACAGCGGTGGATCGTTTCACTCGCTTGCCAGAAGTCACGCCTATGGCGGATATGACTGCTGAATCGGTTGGCAAAGCAGTGATATCATGGATATCCAGATTTGGATGTCCTACTGATATCGTCACCGATAGCGGTCGACAGTTTAAATCGTCACTTTTCCAGTATCTTGGAAAAATGATCGGATTCAAACGTCGACGAACAACCGCGTACCATCCAGCATGCAATGGGCTAGTAGAACGATTTCACCGTCAGTTAAAGGCAGTATAATGTGCCACGTGGATAGCAACTGGGTAGACACACTACCACTAGTATTATTAGGTATCAGGAATGCACTGAAGGACGATCTTCAGTCTTCTTCTGCTGAATTGGTGTATGGTGAGCCTCTACGTTTGCCTGGGGAGTTCTTCCAGGCTACTGAGACTGGAACTACAGACATTTCGGAGTTCACCTCTCGCCTACGCCAATTCACTTCTAAATTACAACCTACACCAGCTGCACGTCACAACAAAACTAAAGTCTTCGTATATAAAGACTTGACTTCCTGTAGCCACATATTTTTAAAGGGACAACGTAATACGTGGCGCCTTGCAGCCTCCTTACACCGGCCCTTACAAAGTGCTCGACCGAGGAACCAAAACCTTTATAATACAGATCAAAGGGAAAAGTGCTACGGTATCCATAGACCGTTTAAAACCGGCCTATATGTTAGTACATCCGTCTTCCGAGCCTACTCCTACTCCCAACCAAAACCTCAGTTCCTTACCTCACCCTGGTCCTATAAACCTTACTGTTCAGGATGACGTTAGAAGACCGCGTTTAGGCCGTGTTGTGAGATTTCCTGATTTTTATCGCCCGTAGCGACGGTCTCAGGAGGGGAGTGATGTAGCCTAATTGCCTAGTATTTTAAATATGTACATTTATTTATTTATTTACATGTACTTATATTACTATGCACATACAAGTATTTATTTAAGAATTAATATAATATTATATAGTATTTAATTTAATTAATATTATTTAAACTGTTACTATTTATATACATTTATAATGTTATTTATATTAGTTTGTATATTTAATTATCTTATTTAAACACTAACCGTATGCATATTAAATAATATAATATATTACTAACATTAGCGTGTCGATAAGTTGTGCATTGGAACGGGTTTCGTTGACCTCATTTCATGAGACGCGAGCGCAGGCTACTCGGAGCCCCGCACCAGTCGGTTTACACACTTCACCCGCGAAGCCCGTGTTGCCTGCTATCACCTCGCTATTCCTCTCTCGCATACGCTTTGCCATACGCTACGCTTTCAGCTTTGATTGTTTCTTATTTCCTATATTTATCGTGTTGTATGTGCTAAGCTTTACCTTATGCTACTTCTGTGCTTGTGACTATTTTCTTATATGTTGTGATCGTATAATAAACTTTGTGTATGTTCATGGACTCCTTATTTACGACGACCCGGCTTACGCAAAGGTACCACGACAATTTCTACTCCTTCGGACATCGACCTGGCTATACATTTGGATTTGATCTTTTGCCGCTCGATTTTATATATTGATAGGACTGGTTTGGTGAACTTAATTTAATACAGACCAAACCCACTATCCCTACTAAAAGTTCTTTAAAAAATCAAGCGCAGATTGATCATTTGGTCATTGGTACTCGTATAATAGATTTCTTTGTTCAATAAAAATTTTAATTGTTTTTATTTTATGGATATGTTAAAACATATAGATTGTATAATTTTCTGTCAAAGTTTTAAAATAATTATACATTATTTTACAATTTTAATTACAATATAATTGGTTCTCAAAAAAAAAAGGATTTATGTGGATATCTCTAATAGGTTTTCACTTAACACTTCCAATAAGAATTGAAAATCTGCTATTAACTTTCCACATTTATTATTTTCCACGTATAAGCCACTGAATTTATTATAAACTTTCAAAAGATATTACAAAATTCATATAATGTTTGTTTTATAGACTACGGACGTTCATTCTTGTACTTTCTTAGGCTGACACTGTTGTTCACTTTTCCTTTATATTTAATTGTGCAATAAAGATTCAATAAAATAAAATATACCATAAAACGCCTCACGCGTAATTCATTATTAAATAATCAATTATCTAAAACTATTCTTTTATTTGCATCTTTAAGATATGGTCATTAAATACATTCATGGTTATTACGAAAAATCAATCCATTCGATTATTTAAAAATACTTGTTTTAAATTTTCTTACTCAGGAACAGTATTGGACGTCAGACGATTGATTGTGATTCATAATCGTTCATTCATAATGTTCATCCGGAATCGGAGAGTAATTACTATCCATGAGGTCACTTTATTTTCTACTCTTATTTTCACACCTAAACACACACATATAAAAATTTAAACCGGGATAAGTTTAAAATGTTTATAAGTAAATACATTTCCACTAACTAAATTAATTAAAATTATGAATACTTCTTTATAATTTAATAACTATAGAGGATGTAATTTTTCAAATTATTTTATTTCAGAATGGACTAAAAGATAGATAAGTGAGTCTATTTTGATTTTATTTTCCGAATTATTTTATTTGATAATGGTCTAAAATAAGGAAAGTTAGTCTATTTTTATTTAGATATAAAAATTGTTGGGGTAATTACCTCGTCTGTATTATTTAACGAAATTAATCTTAAAATAAACTCAAAGAGAAAAGAAACTCGAAGCAAAATAAAAATTATATATATGATGTATCTACCAATCCACGTGCCCTCATCCCAATTACTAAGCAGACTTGCTTCTTTACCATATCATTTTTCATAGAGGCCATCCATAATTGAGACCCTTCACGTTACATCTTTATCATCGTGGTGGTTTATTTTCTCGCTAGTGATTCCTTTCAAAAGTCACTTTGCATCGACTTGAGTTTTATCTAATTCTTTCGTAGTCCAGCTTTCATAACAATATAATATCGGAAGATCTTATTATTGTTTTATGATTTTTCTTCTCCTTTCATCTAAAGCAAAAACGGTAATTGTGATACGAGACGAGAAGTTGATAATTTCGTCAGCTTACAACATATATTATAGTCCGTTTCATTAAAATAAATCTATATTATCCACATTTTATTATCTACAAATTACCAGCGAAACAAGCTGACAAGATGAATCACGACAAAACTGTTCAAGACAAGGTAAAAAAGCTTTGCGTAAGGATGTTATTCAGCTGGTACGCGGCTATATGCTATGCTATGCTATATTTTATTGAATATAATACTAATATCATTTACATTTTCATACGTTACTAATATGTAGGGTTAAATTTGAAATAAATAAATAAAGAAAAAGAATAATACTTAAATAGTAATTACTCAAAAAAAACGGAATAAATTAAAGAGCTCATTATCTCTTTATCCTTATCCTAATTTTGGAGTCGGTTTCTCTGTTTTTACCTGAGGTTACTTGTCATCTCTGCACACTTCTTCTTTATTTGTTGATGTAATACATATCTATTTGTTGATGAATGAACTGTTTATATTGTAAAAAAAACATCTATATACCTAAATTTTATCACTTCTTATGAATCACTTGTATCTAAACTAAATCCTTTAACGATACCCTAGAATAAAATACCAATATTTGTAAATTGAGCTTCATAATCCATCCAGAAATCCATATATATATATATATTTAATTATTTTTATTTTCTTTTCTGCTTCTATTTTATTATCATCATCAGCATGTATATTATCATCAAAGCATTTCAAATATAACATTTCTTTATAATCATATGAAAGTCATTTGCTTTTTAACCCACTTTTAGTTTATAAATTTTTTTACAAAATTGTTAGTTAAATATACATTTAATATAGTTATTAATATTTTAATAGACAAATTAATTAAAAATTAAAAAAAGTGAGGTTATCGGTTTAAGTTCAACAACAAATACACAGAATCCATACTAGCCTTTGCAGATGATCTCGCGATACTGACACGTAATCCGAAACAATGTCAGGTACTTTTAAATGTAGTTGAGGATTTCTGTACGTGGACGGACGGATTGAGGACAAAACCAAGTAAATGTTTTAGTCTGTGTCTGGGTAGACGGAATACCAAATATACCTCTTACGATCCGGGTCTTAAAATAGGCGGTCAGTGCGTTAGTACGGTTACGGAAGCAGCTCCGTTTAAATTTTTAGGTAAAAAAATCGATTACCAAGGCCGTACTCCATCGTTGGATGTAATAGTCGATAGCTTTTTAATTGATCTCAAAAAGGTAGACAACCAACCAATAAGTAACGTCAAAAAAGCTTGGATTTACGATAATTTTTTAACATCACGTCTAAATTGGCCTTTCCTCGTTTATGATATTAATAAAACCCTTAAGTCAAAGTTATATGCAAGCGTCATAAAGACATTGAAGTTATGGCTCGGGTTAGCGCACTCAGCGGACTCTTCAACCTTATTTAGAGACCGAAACAATTTTGGATTAAAATTAAAGAAACCATCGGAGCTCTACAAACATCTAAGAGTTACCAAAAGACATATCATCGGTAAATCTAAAGATGATACTGTAACTTCTCTCCCAAAAGACAAAGTTACCTCAGAACTCGAGTCACGACTTCAATTCCATAAGAAATTTATGATAGGTGCTCAAACGAATAAAGTAGGGCTAGGATCAAGTAGGAAAGTTCAAGACATAGACATAACAAAATCTTTTATTCGACAAGACGAAAACGATAACTACCGACTCCACGCGATCAGCCTAGAAATTCAAAACGAATGGGTGACCATAGGAGATTTTTGTATTCCACTAGCTTTGAAGTGGCGCACTTTAATTTATGATTGGTCCCCAGCATTATTAAAATTCTATCTTAATGCATTCCAAATGACTCTCCCAGATCAAAGTAATTTAGTAAGATGGGGCAAAGTCACCGAAAAGTCTTGCAACATCTGTGGGGAGGCAATAGGAACCGCGAAACACCTATTAGTAGGATGTAGGGTACTTCTAGATAAAGGTCAATACACGCGTCGCCACGACAAGGTATTAGAAATTATACGGGAAGCAGTTAGTCTTTCAGTAGCAAGAGCGCGGAAGGGTATAACAACCACGATACGATCTGTAGAATTCGTAAAAGAAGGCTCCTTCAAAAATCAAAAGCGAAGCCTTATTCAACATTAGGCGCGGCTTCTGATTGGATTCTCATGATGGACACGTATGAAAAGCATTGCAAAATCCCTGGGGATGTTAGTGTTTCGTTATCCAGACCGGACTTATTCCTGTATTAGAAACATGTGAGGCGCGTGATACTTGTGGAGCTTACTGTTCCTTGGGAAACAAACATCCCAAGGGATCACACATTCAAGCTCAATAAGTATTACGAACTGACCAACGAACTGATCAGGAATAAATTTATAGTTAGTTTGTACGCGGTAGAAGTGGGAGCGAGAGGTATAACAGCAAAATCTCTCTATAGCCTACTTAAAGACTTTGGCCTTTCTAGAACAAGCTTTGGTTCATTTCTAGAACGTATTTCAAAGGCGGCATTAGTAGGTTCTTTCCAAATTTGGTTAGGTAGGGAGAGGAGTGTGGAGGGTGAAGGTGAGCGTTTTTGCGCATAGCAAAGGGTGCCCCTTAAACCTACTCCCGGTTTGCAAGTCCCAGGCACTGCTTGCACTCCTCTCCTTGCAACGCGATGGGCTCGGCACCCGCACGGTGATTCCATGGATTGCTAAGAAGCTTCGTCTTATCATATTTATTTGTTTTTCTTTAAACTTTATTGAATACATAAAAAAAATAACACAAAAAGAAAAAACATGGCAAAGTCCACAAGTACATAGCTAATAGACAGATATATGTTTCTTGTTTATTTATTATCTTAAATCTTAAATAGTGACTAAAACCTGCGGTTCAGAAAGCAAAGTTTCTTCTTAGTGTTAGCTTAAATTAATGTCTATCTCTTTCCGATTTCATGGTGCAGGGATTTTACTGTCAACAAAGTTTGTTTTCTAGCAAAATATAGGTTCAAAACGATACGGTAGCTCAGTTGGTAGAGCGACGGGACGGTTTCCCAGTAGTCGCGGGTTCGAATCCCTGCCCGTATTGGTTTTTTACATTCTATATTTATATAAATTTAAAATATAGGTTATAATTGGCTTTCTTTGACACTCCGTTAATTTTAATAATCATTGTAAAGTATATATTATAAATAAATAAGCAACAGTAATAAATAAATACAAAGACATCATAACAAATATCGTAGTTTACTAAGAAAACTAAGTCAAGTTTATTCAAAGGAAAATGTAATACCAGTTAACAAACGACCCGGCAGAATACTCTCTCAATAAATGTCTACCAACTTTAGCTACTATACCTGTTTGGCGTCATTGGAGTTCCCATTCCTTAAGTATTCACCACACAGATAGAAGTTGGAGGTATATTAGAGATTCTACATCATTATCTTGGCATGCCTAAGGCCAGTGAAAGATGGGTTCCGAGAATGCTCACGCCACTTTAAAAACATGAGCGTGTCCCCAAAGAAGTTCAAAGTGACACAATCGGCTGGCAAGATCATGGCGACTGTCTTTTGGGATACAGAAGGCATTTTACTGATCGATTACAAAGAACGTGGTGTGACTATAACGGGACAGTACTACGCTTCTTTACTGGAAAGATTGAAAGAAGCTATCAAGGAAAACTCAAACTCTTATCGCTCAAACTTTATGTATTTATTAGTTTTATAAGCAGCTGACGCACTTGCTTCGCTTTTTCAACGTTCCAATTTTGGAACTGCTAGTTGATCAACTCCATGTTTTTATACCAAACTGGGCAGCCGATCGACAATTTTGTGTCCAGTAAGCTTACCATCCCTATGGCTTTTAACGACTAGTCTGAGAGACTCTGCAATTGAAAATAAAATTTATACACGCTGTTGACGAATAGAAGATCTATCAACATAAAATTCTTATTAGTCACATCTTGCACTTTTCAAAGTAGATATCATGTCCTTAGAAGCTTTTTTGTCACTCAACTTATAGACATAAAGACTGGAAGTTAATTGGCTGTCAATATTATCTTTTCGAGCTCGTTTATGAGGTGGTTATTTTTCAGATAATTTTGTTGCATTGCAAGCATTCATAATCAGATGAAGATGCTTCTTTACTAGTAGTGGTAGTGGTAGTGGCAGATGACAACGAAAAAAAGAATATTGAAGTAAAAGAAAGCTTATCTTTGTTCGACATATCTTTGTTTCACGTTTTGCGCAATTTTTTGAATATCAAACTGCGTGTCCTTATAAAAGTAAACCATAAGACATCTCGCTATGAAATAATCAAGTCGCGTTGTAACTTCGTCTGTTTATTGGCATATTTTTTTAACTGCAATAGCTAAGCTAAGTTTGTTAAGCAGAAATTGCATGGTAATGCCTACTATATGATTAAGGATTACATACCTTACAATAAGGCCTGGGACTATTTTAAACCTAGCTCATAAAAAAATCTGTAATTAGTAGTTGAAAAGAGTGGCCATGAGTTTTTTTGCCCGGATCTTCTCATGAATTCAAGTAATTGAACGGGTTTTTTTTATTACTAGTAAAATTTGTAAATAGTTTTATTTAATATATATTTTTTTGAAATATTTTGTTACATCTTGACACGTCCAAATAAACGTAAAACATTTTTATGGAATCAAGAATTTTTGACTTTGACAACAAAAATATTGCAAGATAGCCGATAATGGTGTCTAAGAATTTCGCAGCAGTGTTAGTTCTTTTCATAAGATCTAATATCTGCAAGAACAAGTTTGAATCTCAAACGGAGGTGATAAGTTCTTAAACTCATCGCAAAGTTCTAGAAATTATATGCAAAAGTTGAAATAACTGAGCTTAACACTATATACGAAAGAAAAAGATGAACTGCTTCAAAAATTACTAAATTTTGTTAAAATTTGGTGAATTAGTAAGAAACTAACCTATAGTTTTATAAATCATTTTTAAAGTTTTACAATGCTTATGTATTAACCACCCCGTTGGTCGAGTGGTTAGCGCAGACGCCTAACGTGTCACGGCGCAATGGGGCTCGGGTTCGATTCCCGGCAGAGAGAGGCATTTATGTGATGAGCATAGATGTCCGTGTTTCTGGATTTGGTCGTTTATTAAATTTATTCTCAGTATTTATATGTGTATTTCTATGTATTTGTATTGTTGTCTAACACCCTTAACGCAAGCAAATAATTTGCTTACTTAGGGGTTAGATCAATGTGTGTAATTTGTCCTAAGATTATTATTAATCATGATAATAATGAATATTCTTTATTGTACACCAAAACACAGAAAATATTAAAAAAAAAAATGATAAGAAATTAAAAAAATAAAAAATAAAACATGGTGACACAAAAAGGCGGCCTTATAGCTGAAAAGCGATTTCTGCCAGGCACCTTTAAGGTTAAGGATATGTTATGAAACAAATTAACAAAATTAATAATAAATAGATAAAAAATAAAATAAATAAATAATAATCATAAAAATAAATAAACAAATATATATACTGTATACCAAGATCTATATAGAATAAAAAAAAAATAAGTAAGTAATAATAACGATATATAAATAAATAAAGAAATAAATAAAAATTAAAGGAACTTCAAAGAGCTAGATAATATGCAATGACAAATTTTTTGAAAACAGTCAGGGTTGGAGCACGTCTGGCTTGTAAAGGAAGACTGTTACAAAGTTGAATAGCTCGGATAGTAAAGGAATTAGAGTAGAAAGAAGTGGAGTGCGTGGGAGTTTAAATCTATTTTTTAGATAGGTAGGAAGGGAAGGATTGAACAAAATGCAGTATAAGAGATTTAAGATATGAGTATTCCTGCGAAGGCGAATCGGGAGCCACTTGAGTTTTTTACGAAATTCAGATATGTGGTCATATTTGCGTAGTTCAAATATAAACCTTATACATAGATTTTGGAGGCGCTCAAGTTTATTAAATTGCTCCTCTTTCAAGTCTAAATAACAAACATTAGCGTAGTCAAAAATAGGAAAGAGGATAGCTTATACTAATGCAATTTTAGTGGAAATTGGAAGAAAATTACGCAATCTTCGTAAAGATCCTACAGAAAAAAACATTTTTCGGCTTACTTCGCTTATCTGTGGTATCCAAGAAAGATGACAATCTAAAATTATACCAAGATTTTTGACCTTTTCACAATAGGGTATATGAATTCCATCAAAAGTCACAGGTGATAAATTTTTGCCAATTAATACGCGCGTAAAATTTAGGACTGCCGATTATAATTGCTTGCGTTTTACCTGGATTTACAGTCAATCCAAAGGAATTGCTCCATTGAGTAATAAATTATTAAGTAAATAATTGTTTTGGGTAAATCAGCTAAACTTGACTGCGCATATATTTGAAGATCATCGGTGTAAAGGTGGTAGAGAGAAAAAATATGTTCAGTGATAGGGTTTATAAATATTGAAAATAAAAGAGGAGAGAACCCGCCACCCTGTGGTACGCCCGCTTTATTGTTACACCAATTTGATAAGGAGTCACGAAGTAGTACGCGTTGACGGCGACCATGTAAGTAACAATGAAACCATTCAAGTACTGCAGGAGATATGTTAATAGAATTCAGAACGGCAAGTAGAATGTCAAAATCCACCATGTTAAATGCATTGCTAAAATCCAGCAAAGTCATAACTGTCAGCTTTTGGCTTTACCAAAGCTGTAGTCGTACTATGTCCGGTACGAAATCCGGATTGGAGAGGATTTCATTTTTTATGGATAGAAGGAAAAGTGCTGAGTTGGTGATGCACTAGACGTTCAAGGACTTTGGAGAGGAAAGGAAGTACAGATATGGGACGAAAATCAAATAGTAAGGAAGGTGATATTTTCTTTGGAAAAGGAATTATTTGTGCATCTTTCCATATAGTTGGAAATGTATTGATGCTTATGGAATTATTAAAAATGCAAGTGATTACGGGAACGAGGTGATCAAGGATAGAGAGAATCATTTTACGAGTAATGCTGTCGGATCCAATGGCGTCTGATTTGATAGCTAATATATTATTCTTAACATCACTAACAGTACATTGAGTAATGAAAAATTGTTGAGTGTCAGGAGTGGATATTTCAGAAAGATGATTAAGAGTATTTAACTTAGTCGCATTATCAATCATATAAAACAAAAAACTACACCAAATGCAGAACAATAAGAATTAGTAATTAGTAAAGTCAAAATAATAACAATAATATAAATAATAAAAGAACAATAATGAAAAAAAAAAAAAAACATAACTAATGACATTTCACAACGCCCAATGTGATAGATAGTATAACCTTAAATATGCGTTTACATTATACAAATTAATTAAAAAATAAATTGGAGGGTAGTCAGCACTATTTCATATAGGAGGTTTACATTTATTCACACGATTATTTTTTAACAATTCTCTTAGGGCGAGAAACAACAACTTTAGTGTTTGTTAAAACGGGAACGCTTTATGTAGCTGTTGGTGATTTTGAGTCTGGGGTAAGCGGTATCGCGTTAAGTTCGCCCAGAGTTTCTACTTGGTGTAGCTTATCATCAATACCGATGATATTTATTATGCCATTTTTGGTCTAGCATTTGTTGATACCAAAGCGCTGTCTTGCAGCAAGAAAGGTGTCATGTCTAGGTTTGGTCAAAAACTCAGACTGAGTTATGCCAGTACCCTTAAGTTTTGACTTTGAGAACCACACTTTGTCACGAACGGCAGCCTCAGTGAACTTGATCACAATAGGCCTTGCTCTTTTCTCGGACGGGCGACCTAGGCGGTGACACGACTTAATACTGGAGCTCGAAAAATGGTTAACATGAAGATGATCAGAGAGGAGACAAGTCACGCGTGCAGAGAGATCCTCCGATTTGTCATCAGGAACACCATGAAATAATAACATACTTCTTCTGCTGCGCATTTCTTGACGGTTTACTTCCCTGGCGAGAAACTCAATTTGCCGTTGCATTGTACTTAGCGCCGAAACTATAAAAGTTCTAAAAGCGGTAAAGTCTGAAGAAAGTGAAGAAGTTGACACGGGGGATTGTTGCTTCTGCAAGTTAAGCTGGAACTCATTCATACTCTTGCTGAATAAATCATTCATAGCAGACAACGACTCTTTTATTGAATCCATTGTTATGTGAAGTTTCAGTTACGAATAAATAGTAGTGTTGATGTAGTGAAATTGATAAGGATTAAGCTAGCTGGTATGTTAATCACTCACTTATTAATATTCTTCATTTGATTAAAATTAAAAACACTTTTTAGATAAATATAAATTTAATTCAATAGTCCGAGAAATAATATTTAACTGTATATATACTTTTTAAATCTTCAATTGTAATTACATAAAAAAAAAATAATAATAACAAGTTTATGAGCTGAGATTTGAACACTGGTTCGATAATAACATCATTTGAACTCGTAATGCTTAAATTGTCCTAATAACTTTTAGAATGCATTAATATGACAGATAGAGTTCATTGACCGATGAACCTGTTACTGACACGTTCAAGTCACTGCACTACATTAACGCAATCACTAAAAGTTTTCGTATGTTAATTTTTGATATTTCTTCACTTTTTGCCAATAATTACACCACTAACTTGAAAATTGGTTAAAGGAACTAAATATGTAAACAAGTATTCAAAACTTTTACTGAATCAGTACTAATAAGGATTTTTTTTAAATTAAATTTGAGGAGCACAAAGAAACACGTCTAGCTGCAAGCTGCGCGGGGGGGGGGGGGGTTATTGTTATTATTATTTTATTATTATTGTTATTATTATTATTATTATTCCATTTTTATCTTATTATTTACATTTATACATATAACATAAAAAAAAAACATTATAAATATAAATATAAAAGTATATATTGTATTTTTCCGACGTGG
This sequence comes from Napeogenes sylphis, assembly GCA_959347405.1. Lineage (NCBI taxonomy): Eukaryota > Metazoa > Arthropoda > Insecta > Lepidoptera > Nymphalidae > Napeogenes > Napeogenes sylphis. Next base: position 27,032,644 of record OY365788.1, read on the forward strand.
GCCTTACGACCAGTCCGCCGGTGGTTAGGGCGACAGCAAAAGAAACTTCCTCACAATGAGTGCCGTACCCAAAACTGCTGCTCTTTGCATCCGACCTTTCATCCAGTTGTTTAGTGAGAGCCTCTTGAGATGATGATCGAGACTCTTCGTTATAAGACCATTTACGAAAACTACCATCGGGACAATTATTGTTGAGTCAACATCCCACATGTCGGTAATCTCGTGAGCTAAGTCCAAGTATTTTGATAGTTTGTCCTTCTCAGCTTTCACAAGATTAGCGTTACACGGGACGCTGATATCAACAAGAAATGCCCGGCGCTCTAACCGATCTACCAGCACGATATCAGGCTTATTGGCTACAATAGTCCTGTCCGTCATGATAGATCGGTCCCAATAGAGCTTAGCATGACCATTTTCCAAAACTGGCTCCGGTATGTACTTATAATATGGCACTTCAAAAGGTACAAGACCGTATCGAAGAGCAAGTTCTTGGTGGATAATCTTGGCTACTTGGTTGTGCCTGTGCAAATACTCTCCATTGGCAAGATGGAAACAACCGGAAATAACATGTCTGAAGGATTCTCCAGGTTGGTGGCACGCACGACATATGTCAACAGTGCCATCCTTTATTATGTATTTCCGATAGTTGTTCGTCTTGACAACTTCGTCAGCAATTGCACAAGCAAAACCTTCGGTTTCACCAAAGAGATCACCAAAGCGTAGCCAAGCCACAGACGCCATAAGGTCTACATCAGGCCCATAGAGTGCCTGGTGGAACCGTCCATGAAGCTCCTTACTCTTCCATATACTTATACGGTCGTCAGTGCTAAGTACTACCGGTTTATGCGTTATCTTTGGCTAAGAAGAGCGCTGAAGACCATTATCTACTGCAACAATGTCCCGATGCATTCCACACTCAGCATGAAGGAAATATTCCCTAAGATTGCATACCTCACGGTTGTGTAAGTTTTTGGCATTAAGGAAGCCACGACCTCCAAACTTCCGTTCGATATACAATCTCATCACTGATGAGCGCGGATGATGCATGCGATACATTGTCAATAGTTTTCGGGCCTTTCGGTCCAGGGCATCTAAGTCGGTCTGAGTCCACCTTAATATGCCGAAAGTATACATCAGCACGGGCATTACCCAACTGTTGAATGCACGCACTTTGTTACCTCCGGACAAAAGACTTTTTAGAACTTTTGTCAAGCGGTTAAAGAAGCGTTACTTCACTAGCTGTTTAATGTCCCCACTTAGTATGCCTAAGCATTCCGACATACCAAGGTATTTGTAGGACTCGGTTTCGGAGAGGGATCTGAGGGACATTGTTTCCGAGAGTTGTAAATATTCGCTATTTACAATTCGGCCATTCTGCACATGTGCAACCGCGCATTTATCTACATCAAACTCCATCCTAATGTCATTAGTAAACGTTTGCGTAACGCTTAGTAATGATACCAGATCTGCTTTATTTGGTGCAAATAATTTGAGATCGTCCATGTACAAAAAATGAGAAATGATCTAACCCCCTCTGCGAAAGCGAAATCCCAGTTTTGAATCTCTAAGCAACGTGCTTAAGGGGTTCAAAGCCAGCCAAAACCACGAAGGACTCAAGCTATCATCCTGGAAAATACCTCGCTCAATCTTTACAGGTTCGGAAGTAAGAAGACTTCCTCCGCCCCCTGGTAGACAAAGGACCGTTGTTCATTGCCTCATACATGAATCAAGAAAAGCGCATAAATTTGTGTCAATCTTATACACTTCTAGTACTCCTCTCAACCATGTATGAGGCACCGGATCATAGGCCTTTTTAAAATCAATCCAGGCGGCGGAGAGACCCTTCTTACCTCGGTGAACCTTTTTATTGATGGCCATGTCAATAAGGAGGAGCTCCTTAGTACCACGAGACCCAATCTTACATCCATTTTGAGCGGGATCTAAAATACTATTTGCATACAAATGTGTGTTTAATTTTAAAGTCAAAATGGGTGTAAGAAGCTTATAAATTGTTGGTAAGCACGTGATAGGTGGAAAGTTCTTTGGATCTGTGATACTACCAGACTTGTGGAGCATAAAGGTGATTCCTGTTGTTATAAAAGATGGTAGGGATCCGGACACGATGGCTTCCTGGAATTGCTCAGCCAAACGTTCGTGTGAAGACCGCAGACATTTGAGCCAAAAGTTATGTAATCCGTCCGGTCCAGGAGTTTTCCAGTTATGGGTCGAACGAATTGCATCCCTAACACTATCTGGGCTTATAAATATAGCTTCCATTGTCTGCAGGTGTTCACACGCGCGCTCAACAACACGCATCCAGCCACCATCGTTGTGATTAATAGGCACCAACCAAATATTTTTCCAAAATGTGAACATTTCTTCCATATTCGGTAACTGCCCATCAATCACACTCGTAGCAGATTCCTCCCAGCTTCTATAAACTTTCTTTGGTCACTTTGGAATAAGCGATTCTGTTTATACCTATTTGCACGTTGTTTATAACGACGAATACGATTTGCCCACGCACAAACTTTCTGCTTCAGGTAGTCTATACGTTCTGTTACATAGGCCATGTAATCCTGAGGTCTCATCCCAGTACCGGCAAAGGCCTGTGTAACATAACGCATGACTCTCGGCCGGATGTTTCCTGATCTGGAGCAGATTAATTTGCCAATAATGACCCTAGCTGCGCTGATACGCCGTTCAATTCTCATCTGCCATGCGGGCCTGTCCTCAGTGGATCTCTCAACCCTATCAGCCTCAGGAAATCTGACACGGGCGGAGCGGCACGCTGCAACAGCTGCACAATAAAGAATTGAATGGGTATAAGTGAGACTATTGCTAGAACGAAGATAAGAGTGTAGCATGCAGTCAAGAGCTATAACAAGCGACATATTACGTCTATGCGTGGGAAAACGGGGCAACCGTGGCCTGTCACGGGCTGGTATTTGTTTAAATTCCAAAATCGCACCCTTCAAAGTCCTCCTTAATTGCTCATTATCTTGGGTACTTACGGTTGTAATCTCAACGCCCCCCACGTCAGCATCTCCAATCACTAACCCTGCCACCGAAGGAGTGGACGATAACTGGGCTCGCGAATGGATGCTTTCGGTGGTGGATGCAGAGACTGTCACCTCGGAGCGAAGCCGATCAAGTGCGGAGTCATCCAACGCCTGACTACGTTGAATAAACCGCACCTGATCCGATAGTCTTTGGGCCGAAACGGTCAACTCTGGTTCAAGGACCTGAAACAAAGACAGCAAACGGGTTCGCCACGCAGTGAGGCTAGTGCCACCCTCTGTCGCCCTATAGTACTCTCGCATGACATTTTCGTTCATATTTTGCGTCCATTTCATGCGGCGCACTGCACCACCGACAGCGGGGGCTGAACGCGGTGCGGATACCCCAGTAGGCCCTAAGCGCGGCAGCGGTGGCCTCCCACGGCGCGGCGCTGGTGCTCGGCGCGGCGCTGGTGCTCGGCGCGGCGTTGGAGGCGGCAGCTCGTCGTCACTGCTCGACACGACTTCCTCAGGAGGAGTTGCGTACTCCTCCTCTGATGACGTGGAGCTGTTCGGTGCGCCGGGCTGCGGTGGTTGGCGTGCGTTTATGTTTCTACTCCTTGTGATCATTATTTAAGAGTGTTTATTTTCACATTGTTACAGTTCACTTATTATTCAGTTACTTTTTGTAAGTAGTTCACAGTTTTGTATATTTTATTCTTTCTTTTTTTTGTTTTTTTTTTGCATTTTGTATAACTGAATGAAATGATTTAAATATTATAAAAACTGGATTTTGAAAATAAATATTTTAAACAAAAATTGAAATTTAAAAACGTGACCATTCGTGTTATTATTAGTTAGGTTATTATTATTAGGGTAGTCCTTATTTTTCGATTTGAATTATCTACGGGCACTTTATCGTTTGATAATATACATCTCTAAATGCAATAAGTTTTTTCTTTTGTTTTTGTTAATATTTAGAAGCTTTTTATTTTTAAGCAATATGGAAACAAGAAAAGACGTTCAGATGCTTTAAAGGAAATAGAAACAAAACTGGCCACAAATATTAAAAAAAATATTGAATGCTTTAAATGTTATGACTAAACTGTTTTCTACCAGCATTATTTTCTTATCCTGTACTATTACTACTTCAATTGAATAAATATATATACGTTACTAATAGGTAAGTAACGTATTAGTGTATACATAGTTTATATTTATCTGATTGAGGTATATATAGAGTAACTTTTATAAACACCACAATGTCTTATTGTGTTTTAAATGTTATAAAAATATCTCAATGTGAATCCTAAAACTAAAACAGCAATTACCTTTGACAACTCATATATTATACATACATATAAATATAATAGAGTTACATTGAAAAGCAATTATAATAATTCACAGCAGCCCGCAGCGCTCGGTAGTTAAGGCGTAGATAAGAACTGGAATTATTGTTATATTCCCAGAAAATAATGAAACCTGGTCTTACAGTTTAGGACTGTGTTTTAATAATTATTAAAATTTAAAAGTCGAATGAAATAGAAGTTTGGGAAAACGAAGATCCTCTTTTAAAACACTGACTTTAGACACATGATTTTTAACTTTATTAATAATTTAATTGATTATAACTCAGCAAATACATAGATGACATGATGAATAATGTTAGCAAAAATGTTTAAAACTCAATTTATTAGAAACCACTTCAGCAAATTAATATTTATATTTATATAATATTTATAGCGTTATATGGGTATCCTAATGGATACCCATGTAACGCAGATCATCATCCTCCTACCCTGTTCCCATTATTTGGGGTCGGCGCAGTATGTATTTTTCTTCCATTCATCTCTATCAGCCGTCAACTCCTCACCCACGCCTTTCAAACACATGTCATTCATTACACAATCCATCCATCTCTTTTTGGGCCGTCCTCTACCTTTGTATCCTTCCACACGCAGATCTAATACTCTTTTCACAACCTGTCTTTCGTCCCTCCGCATTACATGTCCATACCATGCTAATCGTCTTCCTCTCATCTTATCGGTCACTGTTGCTACTTTCATGCTTTCTCTTATATAATCATTTCGTATCTTGTCCATTCTCTTAACTCCACACATCCATCGCAACATCCGCATTTCATTTGCATGCAATCTCCTTTCATCCTTTTTCTTAACAGGCCAGCATTCCGATCCATACATGACGACAGGTCTGATAATTGTTTTATATATTTTCCCCTTCAATTTGATGGGCATTCGGGGATCACAAGTTACACCTGTGACCTGTCGCCATTTCATCCATCCTGAGCTGATCCTGTGTTCCACAGCGCGGTCCGGACAATCCGCCAAAGTCACAGAACAAATACTCTGTTTTTGTTCTGCTGATCCTTAGGCCAAAATTCTCCAGTTTCCGTTGCCATAACGCTAGTCTACTCTGTACCTCGAGTCCATCTTCACCAACGAGAACGATGTCGTCGGCGAATAGCATGCACCAGGGTGCCTCTTCCTGGATGTCTGACGTCAAGGCGTCCATAACCAACAGGAAAAGGTAGGGGCTTAGAGCTGACCCTTGGTGCAAGCCTACAGCCACACCGAATTCATCGGTATTGCCAGCGGACGACCGAACGTGTGTACATGATGAAATGTACATAGCACGAATCAGCTCCACATACTTACCTGGCACTCTATTCTCTTTCAAGGTCCACCACAAAACCTCTCGGGGTACACGGTCGTATGCCTTTTCTAGGTCTATGAACACCATATGCAAGTTTTTGTGTTCATAGACCTAGAAAAGGCATACGACCGTGTACCCCGAGAGGTTTTGTGTACCCATGTAACGTGTACCCATGTAACGCAGATGTGATTATTATATTTCTTTATCAAGATCATAGCATCATTATGGTTTCATTTAAATTTGATTGTTAAAAAACAACAAAATATAAAGTGAATCACGTGTAATATATTCCCGAGAACTGCATTCACATCGATTAATCCGTTTTTGAAATTAGCGTGCGTTTGTGCACATACAGACATACAGACATACAGACAAAACGAAAAACATTGTTTTGGGTTCTCTTGCTTATATAAAGGTCCGCCTGCATAAATATTTGAAAATATTTTTTTTTCGTGTTGTATGCACAAGTAAAAACAAACAAATAACCAAAGATTTTAAAAATGTTGAAAATGGATTATGTTAGTTATCACTTCACATCCTGGTATATATTTTTTTATATTTTCAATGTTCAAAGACTACTCTTCTACAGATTTATTACATGTATAAAATAAGATTTGCATGGTACCTATTACGTGATTGACATGAATTGACTTTTTTATGTCGTAACAAATTTAGATGAAATAAAGACTAAATGTTAAGTTAAGCCTGTAATAAGATATTCCGGAAAACCGCATTCAAATTGGTCCAGCCGTTTCTGAGATTGGCGTGCACAAACATACAGACTTACAGAACAACAGACAAACTAAAAACTATTGATTTGGGTTCTCTTATAAAGGCCCCCTAAGATGTTTTTTTTTAATACTTTCCATGTACAGAACCATTTTAGTGACAATTTTATTATATGTACAGATACATATAATAAAATTGTCACTATATATGTTATTACTATATTTCACGATAGTGAGCCTTATTTGGTACCTGTAACAGCAACACGATCAGCAGATGCTCTGTCCGACGCTAGATCGGTATCAATACATGTAGTGGAGGAAAATGACTTTCAAACTGCGATGAGGTGCCTCAAACCCAAATGGCCGGAGTGCATTCCTGTCTTTTTCAGTAAAGACTGTATGTTTGTTCTACAAAAGCCTCTTCTGTACTTATATAATTTATGTATTAGGCACTCGAAGTATCCTAGTTGCTGGAAACTATTCAGAGTCACCCCAATTCCCAAGGGTTCAGGCAATGATGTTTCCACATTCAGGCCAATTGCAGTGCAGTCTGTGTTTGCAAAAATTTTTGAAACTATTCTGAACTCTCTCATAAGTCACCAAGTTGGAGGATTATTGCATGATAGGCAACATGGTTTTCGTAAAGCCCGCTGTAGACCGCTACAGTTACAAATTTAACAACACTTGCTGACTATGTATGTGCCTAACTTCAAGCAAGCCGCTAGATTGACGCAGTGTATTTGGACTTTCAAAGGGCTTTCGATTTGGTAGATAATGACATTCTCTGAAGAAAATTAGCTCTCATAGGCTTTACTCCCAAACTACTTGCCTTTTTCGGTGACAGTTCTCTATTTTCGGTGACAGTTTGTGCAAGTTAATGGCTGTGAATCATTTAAGTTTTACACAAGATCTGGTCTAAGTCAGGGTAGTACATTAGGGCCCACGCTTTTTTTGATCATGATCAATGATCTTCCTGAGGTTGTTCAGACTGCACAATGTCTCCTTTTTGCTGACAATCTTAAATTATATATAGGAATAAATGATGCGGCTGACGCCCATCCTTGCAGGTGGATATTGACGCTGTCGCTGAGTGGAGTAGTAGAAATTCTTTACCTTTTAATATTAATAAGTGTAAAACCATTACTTTCACTCGCAAACGTAAGTTCATGGAGGTAGTTTATAAATTATTTGACGCTCCTTTGGAAAGGGTTAATTCTATTTGTGATCTCGGATTGACTTTAGATAGTAATTTTGACTTTCATGATCATGTGTGGTCTATTTGTGAGGCTGCCAACAAGACAATAGGTTTTATTATAAGAACTTCTTCACAGTTTACCAACCTGAATGTTTTGTTTTGTTCTACTCGTATGTTCGTAGCAGGCTGGAATATGTCTGTATCATCAGGGATCCTTATAAAATTAAATATAATGTCATTGTAGAACAAGTCCAAAAAAATCTTTCAAGGTACTTGTACAAGCGCCAATATGGGTACTATCCTTATCTTTACCCGACCTAATTTGAGTACGGCATGGTTAGAATAGAACTGCTATGTCTTAGACGAAAGCTACTTCTGCTAGTGCAATATCTTTGCATTCTGCACAGTAAAGCAGGACTGTCTACTAGAGAACTAAAGTGCTATTAGAGAACTTGAATATCTTAGTTCCATTGCGTGTTCCCCAAAATAATCTCGTAACAGTAAATCATTGACATTTGTAAAAATGCCTAATTATATCTTTGTACATTTGGTAATATACTACGGTGAATAATTTAATTTCATTTTATTTCTGACATTGGTAATAAAAATCTCTATTTGTTTTCTTATTTTTTGACATGAATGTTTATTTTTATTTTATTGATTGTATTTTGATTTTATTATTATTGTATATTTTAATTCTGACAAATTTATTGTATATTTTTAATTTTGACAATTAGTTTTTTTTAATTCTAAAGATGTTATATGTTTTAACGTTTCTGAATGATTTAGATGTTTGCATGACTTACTTGTGATTGGAGCAAGCCTCTGTAAACTTGTATGTATTAATGAATAAATAAATAAAAATAAAAAAAAAAAAAATAAAATACAATATAAATTATAAAGTGTTAAGGTCTATCAAAAAAACCTCAAAGCTTTAAATATTATTAGCTATTTATAAATTTTATGTACATAACTTACCTACAAATGTTCTTAAGTATGAGTATATTTCTTGTTGTTAATGGTTTAGAAATGTTTTTTTTTTAAAGTTTATTTTACAAAAATCTTAGCACAGGAGGAGTAGCAGTGTCGTCTTCTTATATATAGACGACATATATATATATATTATAATATATACATTTATCAAGATACACCATGGCCTCATAAGTTAAGTGCTATAATGTTACGGTCGAATTAACTTTGTTTATGCTCTTAAGGAACTACCAGTTTGTAATTTATATATCATTGTTGTTAATTTTTTGAACATGTCTATATTTAGGCATTCATAGACATTTACTATTATTATAGCTTTAAAAAAATACAATGTCTATAGAAAAATAAGGAAACATTTGTAAAATATTAAGAATATTGTATGATAAAAAATATGTTATTTCTAGCGGCAAGATGTGCAATTTGATGTATATTCCCTATTGCATTATATAAAAATATATATAAAATTTAACAAACAATAAATAAATTTGTGTGTAAATACCAAACTTAAGATTATCTAACATAAGTCATTTTAACTTTTGAAAACAAGTTCTTGAACTTTCCAATGAGTTAAAGAATTTATCGCATCTGCAATTTTAACCAGTTCAAATGTTGTATGATCTATGAGAATACCATTAAATTATTTTGTCTGAATTCAAAATTCATTCATTCATATTATTAATATTTGATCCATTCAAGATTATTTAACTTCATATTTTTTTTAGAACTATCAATCTTCAGATAGCATTAATTTTATATTTATTGAAGCACGCTTTTTATTTATCAAATGATACTTACCTATAGTTAATGAAGTGAAGCCCTGCTTAGGAAATGTCTTCTAATTTATATAAAATAAATTATGTTAGGATCTATTCATAAAGACCGGCAGCTCGTTATTCCACAACGCTTGCGTAACTTTAAACTAATGAGAAAGTAATGAATTTCATCTTCATTATGTACTCCGAATTACACTCTAAAATTAAGTGTTAGGTTAAATTTATAGATTTTATTTATCTTTATAATTTTATCTCCACCTGAGATTTTAATTCTTAATAAATAATTCTAAAGTGTTTAAAGTCACATATAAATCGAAACATTAAGTCTATCGAGTAATCATTGCTTAACTGTATAAGCTTAAATCAAGTAGCAGTTTAGCGTTATTGAAGTTTTAACTGTTTGTTTGTCACTCAACTCCTAAGTGGCCAGACAGAAACCTTTTTGGAAATATAAAACCTAATATATAAAAATTTATCTCACATAAAGTTTGTCTGATTGTTTTGCGGCAGTCAATTTATTTGGGTACTAACAGTAATTTTATTTAAAAGATGTACAGACGAGATTACGTTATATGATTATAAAATATTTTATTTTATTTAATAAAAATAAATAATAAAATTCCAGTTACAATATAATTTAAAAATAAACATAATCACATGCCATCAGAGAGGTTGTTTCTCCAGTCTCTATAAAGGCGTATCTAATGACAATAATAATATCACTCACACATATATATATATATATATATATATATATATATATATATATATATAGATATATATTTCTAATAAAATATTTTACATATGGAACCATTTTCCATAAAAATGTTCTTAACTATTGGATATATATTCTTGTTCAGAAATTCATTTTGAAAATATAATATATTTTTAGACGTTCCCCGTTGCCTAACTTGTAGTATTAGTTTAATAATATTAGGACAAACTAATCATAAGCATGCTTATTTGCTTAAAGTATCATTTAATATTTTTTATACTTGAATTCAAGTTTAAAAAGTATTTAATTATATTTTAATCAAAAAATCAACTCTAAGGGCCTTACTTATAAAAAATTACTATGCAATGGTTATATCGAATTTAAACGATGAATATTTATATTTGGTTTAAGCTGTAAATAACGTAAGAATAATTTCTTACTAATAAACTCGGTAAAACATTGTTATAACTATTATATCATTATGTCAAATTCACAAAACGGCAACGTCGGAATTCATATATAAACTTCCTAAAAAAACGAAAAATTATATTTTTTCTGTGATATACTTTGATACTTTCAATGTTGACGTATTATGACTTTATAACTCAGTAGTGAATATAATAATTAATTATTAGTTTTATTTAATAAGAATTATAAAATGACTAATAAAAAAGAACGCACGTACTAACTGAAAAACACGAAAAGAGGAAAAGGTATAATTACAATGTTAATACAATATGAAATCCATACCTACTATTCTAATTCTAGTATTTCTCATTGCTTATATTTTTATTGCAGCGACTTCTAATAGAATTATTGAAGCCACAATACTAATTAAAGAAAAAAACCATTTAAATACAAATACAAATAAGGCGAGACTAAAACCGTGGACTCAAGTAGTTGAGGAGATATTATAAACTTTTTTTAAGCTTCATTTTGTAATTTAATAACATTTTTGAGAAGGACATCTAATTAAAACATTCTACTTTCATATACTTTGGTGTTTTGTATAGTACCTATTCCTATTATGCTACAATACAAGAATTCAGTACATATAAACAGTTTAATAATATAAAAACAGATAGTTTAATTTCTCATATATTTATTTCAATTACAATTATTATATAGCTATATTATCACTCTTGAAGCTACCATTTACATTTTGGTCAAATACTATATCCTTTACAATATTTATAGAACTGGCCACGAGAACCTTGTACTTTAGGCATTGTAAGTGCAATCTTTTCTAATATAATGTAATATTTTTGACAATATTGATTTAGCAAGTCGCCTGAATATTCCAATAACGGACTGGTGAAATAACCTATGATCTTTTTAATATATACTAAGCACTCTGTTATTTGTAAATACAATAGAATACAATAGAATCTAGAATATAGAAAAATTTTGGCGTTAGTAAAAACTGTTATTTGGTTGCTTGGTTACGATAGTTATATCGAACTTAAACTAGGGTGAGAGTTGGTTTAACGATGTTTTAAATTTGTTAGCACTTTAAACCTACGTTATGATAGGTTTAAATTACATCGAGTTTATTAGTAAGCATTTTCCCTATTCCGAATTTATATTAGGTTTAAATTGTTAAACCGTGTTTATAAGTAAGGCCCTAAGTCTCAAAGTCAAAGTACTTTTTTAAATTTAAAGTAGGCATACATTGCATTTATAAAAAGTCCTCTAGTTGCATAGGTTTTTAAAAAGGTATAATTAGAGTTCCAGTAAAGTATGGTACGAAATAGAGTTCAGATCGTTTCAAACCATCTTCTCTATTAAAAATAGGATGTTTTTTTTAAATTAAAATAGCCTCGTGAATCATTATTCGAATTTAACGGTGCCGTAGCCAGGATTTGTGGTCCATCAAATCTGATATAATAAAGGTTTTCTGTGGTATGTTCACACACCAGAGTTCGATGTATTTTTGAAATATAATATCTTTCCTCTTTGTTTGACCGATGTATGAGAATCCACAATCAAAGTCAAGCTAATATGGGGTATATTGTAAAGGAATATTACTTTTAATTGGACTCAAGAACTGTACTACTACTACTACTACTACTACTACTAGAACTTACTTTCCTATTGCTTCATAAATAGTTTTTGACAGTAATTCTTTTGGTAGTAGGTAGCTCACCCTCTAGGTGTTCAGTATCACAGATAGGTGCTCTAGGTGCTCTATAAAACAAAGATTTGCCAATGGTTCTTAAATGGCTAGGGTGGTGGTAGAATTTAACATTGACACTAAAATAGAATTGAGATTAAGATAGACACATGTTATCCTTGCAAAAATATAATATATTCAATTTGAGATTCGTACATCGAATCATTAAAACGGCTAAGTTGACTTTTGAATGGTTACAGATAAATGGTCTTTTTCTTTCAGGTTCATAAAATTCAACAGGTTAAAGTGAGGAGCACATAGTTTGTATTTTAAGCGAGGGTGTGCTTCGTTCCCATACGTATTGTGGCCACCTTGTCAACAGAGGCATCTCGTGTGTATTGCTTTGTTTCTGTACAAATATTTTTGACAAAATATCAATTCTTTAAATATATATCTTTCTGTCTTTTCTGTATATATATAAGTCCTTAAAAATGAAATTAGCGTTTTTTTCAAATTTCTTCTCTTTGGTAAGGAATTCCAAATTACAATTTTTATAGCTATTTACAACACCCATACATATATATATTTACACATCGAAGGGTTAGTGATGTGTATGGCAGCGGAGTTGCAAAAGAAAATACAGTTCGTTTGTAATTCCAACGTTTTCGTTCTGGAAAATTCGACCTGAAGAACAATCCTCGCGGACAGCCGGAGACCCAAGTTGATAATGAAAAATTGAAGGCTTCTGTGGAAGCGGATCCTTCACAAATCACGTCCGAGTTAACTACAGGCTGCGGTGTTAGTGACTATTTTAATCCACTTGAAGCAAATTGGGAAGATTAAAAACTTTGAAAGGTGGGTCGTTGCTTCGGGGGACCGCTCATTGAAAGAAGAACTTAAAATGCAAATACAACTCACTTACACAAAGACCTCTAAAAAGAATAAAAATAATATTATTATGTACTTATTGAATTCGTTGCGACGGGGGACCGTTCAATAAAGGAAGAAATTAATATGCAAGTAAGTTAACAAGGCAAATAAAGAAATTATGATATCGAATCATATAGTCTAAGCTCACGTAACCTCGTGAAATAGATACCATCGTCGACGAACGTACAACGGTCCACCGACGCAACAAATTCAATAAATACATAATAACATTGTTTTTATTCTTTTTAGAGGTATTTTTGTATCGGGGTTTTTTATTTAAAATATTTAAGTTATAATAGTATTAGGTGCGTGGTATCTTACATATTAGTTTCAGCGCTAGACTGCCGAGACCTTTACTTTAGACTTCTCACAAAATACAAAGTAATAAATAACCAAGGGAGCAAACTTTTTGTGTTTCATTTGTTCTCTGTTATTTATCAACATTTCTAAAGTCATGGAAAAAATGTTGTTGGGATTGATGTAGAGAAACTGTCTGCAAGAGGTAGCCAATTACAAATAACCCGGTATGCAATAATATATTATTAAAATATAAGTACTTTATTCCGCTATTTCATCGCCATTGAAGCAACGTTGTGGGCTAAACTGTATTTTATTATTTATAAATTTATTTTTTTCTTTAAATTTATTTAGTAGGTTTGATAGTTTTACACGTTGAAAATATTTTTCTTTTTAAGAAACAAAAACTTGTTACTGAACTAAATCAATAACATTTTGCTTGTTTTGTTTTTTAAACACACATACATACTCACATAGTTTTCCAATTATGTATACTACATTTAGTATTTATATATTATTATTTTATTTATATTTGATGTTTATAATGTAAATGGATCTATATATTTTACTGAATATCAATGTACTGAAATATTTATTTCAGAAGAGTGGTAATAAATTCTGGCTCGATGTCATCACATCCAATATTGTTATAATTATTTTATAACTTACTCAACTTCACTTTAATTTTGCTATGGTTTGGCAATGTCCTAGCAATCTGCCACCGCCTGTGCATTTTTTATATAGCGCTGCATACAAAATGAACGCATTTTAACCGTATCACAAAACGTGTTGACAAAGTTAAAAATATAATCAGTGCCGAATGGTATAGGATAGTGAAATAAATTCATACATATGAAATTACTTTTATCAAAAGAATTATTATTTTTCGACATTTGTCTCACCACTCGTTCTTTCCATTGATTTTGTTTACTATTAATATTAATACCACCACCAATGCCCAGGTTGAAAAGTTTGAGCCGCTATCCCTTGCTTAAGGAAAAGGGGCATTTATACAATAAGTCATACTTTACCTGCTTCCTTTTCAACAGAAAGATGCCGGAGCTGTAGACGTGCTCACTTGCCGTACAATGTCTTGGACTTCCGACATCACTAGCTAGGAAGATCAGAGTTACCTACCAGTGTCAAAGTGGTATTGGAGACTCGCTCATTTCTCAATAAGCGATCAGTCCAAATTCAAATTCAAAATATCTTGATCTTGATCTTGAAATATCTTGATCGATGAACTAAATTTAGCATTCTGTAGAGTCTATACAACGGTGTTTAATAATAGAGGTCCAAAACTCATAAGATGTACTACGCGTGTCATATCAGTCGAAAACCAGGCCGAACAATTAGAACTATTTAAAAAATATCATGAAAGAAAGACTGTGCACCGCGGTATTCAGGAAACACATAAACAATTGCACAGAAACTATCATTGGCCCAATATGTTCCTCATTATTCAAGGATACATAAATCGATGTAACACTTGTCTTAAGCCAAGTAAAAATGCAACCCTTTGAGACCCCCTTTAGCGTTAACTGAAACACCTGGCTATATTCAACTGGAGGAGGTACTTTTCTAACTATAATAGATAACTTATTTAAATTAGCGCAAGTAGTTGCATTAAACGCATCCAGTAGTGTACATGTAGTCTCTGTTTTAGAATTTCCCCTGAAATTACGACAGACTCCGTTAGAGTCAATAAGTTTAACAATAAAGTTATTAAAGAAATATGCGCTTTACATTTTTTTTTCAATTTATTCAGGTAAACTAACAATATCACAATTACAATAGATAAACAGTATTAAGTTTTAGAATAACAATTGTGAAATCCACATCGTTTACCACATATAATAAATACAATAAGTATTTTTGTTATTGAGAGTTGTAACACAATTTTCAGTAGGTACTACTTATTCGATGTTGTGTTACTCAGTTCCTTAACTATAAGATTTTTGTAAACGCTTACAAATATCTATATGACTAAAATTAGAGTTGTATGTATTTAATAAATTTTTAGTTGGTGCACGTAGTAATCCTGTGTTGGTGCGTGACGTGCGTGTGGCAAAAAGATATTGTGTGGAACGACAGGCTCGCGCGTAAGATCTAGTAGGCACTCTATATCTAATACTGCTGACAATAGCATTACAGTCGTATCTATTGTGGCAAATGGCGTATAAAAACATGGCTTGCAATTGCATTCTTCTAGATTTCAAGTCTAAAATATTATATTTTTCTAGTAACTGATCGTATACTTGAATATTATGGTAGGATTTGTAGTGCATGCATCTCAAGAACTTCTTCTGTACTCTCTCTAAACTATCAGAATATTTTATGTATAAGGGATCCCAAATACATACACCATGCTCCAGTTGTGAACGGATTAAGGTTTTATAGAGGTGTAAATATGTACTCGGTCGTACAAAGTCGTTACTGGCTCGCAGTACAAACCCATACATCTTAAAAGCCCTATTAGATATATTATCAACATGTGCATCAAGTATCAGCTTAGTATCCAGTGTGACTTCAAGATCACGGATAGATTGTACCCTATTAAGGTTATGGCCGCCTATTGAATAATTATAAGTACTCAACGATCGTTTCCTACTGAAAGTAATAACTTACACTTGTCAAGATTTAATTGTAGTTTGTTAATATTACAGTAAATGTGAAGTCTATTTAGGTCTTCTTGAAAGTCCAGGTGATCAATATAATTATTAATGGTGCGGTAAATTTTTAAGTCGTCTGCTTATAATAGAAAATCACTATGATGAAAGCAACTATGTATGTCGTTAATAAAGAGAATAAATAGCAAAGGACCAAGGATTGATCCCTGGGGCACACCAGACGTTATAAGAACCGTTCCCGATTCATATCCGTTAATGGCCACCTTTTGCGTTCTATTGATTACATAAGATTTGAACCACCTCCAAAGATTCCCGCGAATTCCATTGAAAGCCAGTTTTTCTAGCAATATCTTATGATCCACCTGATTAAACGCCTTCTGAAAATCTGTGTAAACGCTATCCGTTTGCCCATTAGCATTCATATTCTCAAATAATTCAGAAGTATAAACAAAAAGATTAGTGACAGTAGATAGTTTACTAACAAACCCGTGCTGCTGTGGAAGGATAATCCTATGCAATAGTGGATAGATACTATTACGTACCAGGCTCTCCATAAGCTTGGATAGTGCTGGAAGGATTGAAATTGGACGATAATTAACGACATCTTTTTTTATGCCTTCCTCATATATAGGTGTTATTCTAGCCGATTTCCATATGGCTGGGCATACCCCCTCTGTAAGACATTTATTATATAATATGACCAAGGCCTCACACAAGGACACTGCACAGCTTTTAATAAAAATAGAGGGAATATTGTCAAGACCTGAGCCCTTAGAACTATCCAGTGCTTTTAGTTCTTTTAAGACACTTGCTTCTGATAGATATATATCACTTATAATGATGTCACTAAGCGTGTTTCTATCAATATCAACTATATTGTCTATATCAAAGATATCACACTTCAGAAGGTTGGAAAACAGAATGAAAAAAAGAGGAAAACAGGTTGCAAATACCCTCTGGTTTATCCTCTTCTATGCCACCATAGTGGACACTGCTCGGAATGTCTGATTGATTTTGACGATTTTTAATATAAATCCAGAAATATTTAATATTCTTGGGAATACTGGCTTCTATAGAATTTATGTATCTATTGTAGCACAGCAGTGATTCTTTTCTGAACCTATCCCGATACATTGAAAATATAGAGTAGTCGGATTGGTTTTTATATACTTTCCATTTAATCCATGCCTTATTTTTATTTTTAAATATAAGTATTAACGCCGGAGTAAACCATACCGGAAATTTAAACTTAGTGTCGGGCTTTGTGGGGACGCGTTTGCGTATAATTTGGAATAAGTTTTCATAGAAGATATTAACACTTTCTTCAGCCGATTTCTTTTGTAATAACTCACTCCAAGTAATTTCTAAAATATCAGCATTGATTCGTTCGTAGTTAGCATTCCTATAACAATGTCGTAAGCATAGATTTGTCGGCATGGGTTTGGACAGGTTGTAATAAATAGGTATTAAAATGTAGTAAGGAGGGTGAATAGGGTCCGGCGGGACCTACACCTATATTTTTTCTAGAACACCTTAATTCCATTAACAACAAAATACAATTTACAATGGAATTGCAATCAAATAATACTTTAGCTTTCCTTGATATTCTTATTATCAAGAATCCTGACAATACATTGGGACACACTGTTTATAGGAAACCCACACATACAGATAGGTACCTCAATGGTAAATCACACCACCACCCTAGCCAGTTAGCTACCGTTGGCAAATCTTTGTTTCAGAGAGCACAACACATCTGTGACGCTGAACACCTAGAGGACGAGCTGCAGCATGTCAAGCATGCCTTGTTCAACAACCACCTGCCCGTACCTCGCCAGCGTCGCAGAAACCACATCAAGCCACCCACAGTTGAGCGTCAACCGGCCCTACTACCATATGTGAAAGGAGTTACTGACAGAATCGGCAACATCTTAGAAAAGGTTTCTATTAAAACTATCTACAAACCTCAAAGGAAAGTGAGCCAATTCTTGAGACCTATCAAAAGTAATATTCCTTTACAATGTGCTGGAGTATATAAACTTGACTGCGATTGTGGCTTGTCATACATAGGTCAAACAAAGAGGAGCATCGGTAAAAGAGTTAAGGAACATATATCGGATATCAAGCATAGGCGTACATCGAAGTCTGCAGTGTGTGAACATACCATAGACAAGCCCAATCATTATATAAGATTTGATAAACCTAAAATCCTCGCTAAAGAACAACGTTACATTCCAAGAATGATTCGTGAGGCTATTGAAATTAAAAAACATCCTAATTTTAATAGAGAAGATGGTTGGGGATTATCTAACACCTGGGACCCACTTTTGAAAAATATAAAATCCCATGTCTGTGACCGCACTGTAAGACCTCAAGATACTGTTAGTGCGTTTTGTGTGAATCCTGAACTGTATGCCCGGAAGCTTAGAAACCGTTGGAGGTAGATGACTAATTAACTGACTTACTGACAGACACCTCCATCTCGTCTTTCCGTGAACACGATTGCTGCAAAGCATTCGAAACGTCGGGTTAGATTTAAAATGTAAATTTAAAATTTAATTCAATATACGCGAGTTAAATCCGTAAAAAATAGTTTTATTTCAATGTGTAGTACTCGTGAAAACCTTAGAAAACACTATATCCTATTTAAATTATTTTTAAATGTATTTACCTGTATGCAGTCCATGGCCGTCATAAAATTTATTAAGTGCGAATATGGCGGCGTGCTACTGTTTATGTTTCGAATTTGCGCTTGTGTTCCATCAAGATACCAGTCAATATGAGGCAAATTGAAGTTCCCTATTAGAAAAAAAATAATCATATTCATTTATCAGAATAATTTCTTGTAATTTATTAAAATATGTGTAATATATACTAGAATCTATGTTGGTTGGTAAATAAGTGGCGCTAAATAAATATTGCAGGTTACCTATGCGCAACTCTAATAAAATAAAATCTACGATGGGTGGCATGTCGAGATCGGCAGCGGTAGGGACTGCAGGCACACAGCACACGGCACTTCGTGAGCGCAGCACAGCTACCAAAACTCCGCCGCCATCACGACGATTTGTTACAACGCGATCACGATCGCATCGGTACACGTTGTAGCGAGAATCCACAAATTCATTGTTTACAATGCCGTCTTTCAGCCAGGTCTCGGTTAAAACAATGACGTCATAATTGTGCGACAATATATTCATGTAAATAGTATTTAATTTAGTTCTTAACCCGCGGCAGTTTTGATAATAGACTGACAATACATTATTATTTAAGTTATTAAATTTTGAGTTTAAATATAAAAGGTATTGCGATTCCTCGAGGGATCTGATGGCTATTGCGGGTTTTGTGTCTGTTTTACGAGCCAGCACGGTTCCATGTTTAACCCAAACATATTTATATTCGTTTTTCTTGCCAGCTTCTCGGCATTTACGAAATAAAAGTTTGTTTTCTAAAGTTAGATGCTCGTTGACGTATATATTAACAGGTTGGCCAGATACAGATAGTGATGCCGAGTTTAACCCCTTCGTAACACGGGAAGCGGCAATGACATTGTCTCGTAGTGTCCTGTTAGCGAATTTAACTACAATATTCTTAGGGCGCCGATCATTTTTGTCAGCGTGTGGTACGCGATGAATACTTATTATGTCGGATGTACGTATAGGGTGCTTAATAGCATTACCTAGACACTCAATTATACTGATAAGATTCTCACCCCGCCTATCAGGAATATTAGTTACTTCAATATTACACTGCCTTGCCTGCTGTTCTATGGCCTGTATTTTATTTTCTAGTAGTTGTATCTGAGTCTTATAACAAATAGATTGCGAAGTTGTGTGTTCTACAGTTTTCAATCGACTGTCAAAGATGTTCTGTCGTTCAGTCGAAAAACTAAGCGATGCCTCCATGTCGCAGAGACGGGTGTTAACCTCGTTTAATGATTTATTGAGGCTAATAGTGTCCGTAGTAAGTTTTAACACATTAGCATTAAGCTCTGATAGCGCAGATGTTATTTTAGATAGCTCGCCGCTAAAAGATGTGTTTACCGCATTGGCAATACTGTTTGCGACACAATCGCTAATATTTTTATTCCATATTTGCATTTGATTGTTAAATCTTTCTTCAATTTGAAGCATAAGTTTCTCAGTATTATTATCCATTTGTTTACGTTTACGGGTAGTTATGAAGCTTTCACCGCCAATCTTATTTACCGATGTAGGTATATCACCATCCGATGAGAACATATTCGGAGGCGTTCGTTGTAAAGACATCGTGTTGATTCGATATATCGCTAGTTGCACAGGTACGAAAGAGTTAAAAAAATATATCGCTGTCCTTACGCCTACCAGTGAAGAGGTAAGTCCCCGCACCGTCACAGTCGGTAGATGCTATGCGGAAACGAGATCGCACTTATTTAGTTATTGTTTTCTCACTCAATGCGCATTTACAGAATACGATCACAATACACTAATCACGACACTAATTGTTATCGCACTATGATAGATTTTCGCGTATTGCAAATTAATTATTCGAGGAAGTTGTTAACACAGAGTATCACTCTCAACGCTTGTCGCGAAACGAAATGACATAAACATACATTTCACAACCCCATACAACCCTAGCTCGAATTCATCTATAGAGCGATTTAATTTGACCTTAGGCAAATGATTAGAATTCAGACAAATATATATGACCCCATTCAGTTAATAATGAAATACGCAATCATAGCATATAACAACGCTATCAACTCCGCAACAGGTTATTCGCCTCATGAACTTCTTTTTGGTCATATGTCATCACGTAATCCATTAGATCTACTTTTCCCAAAATAATTCCAATAAGCCAATGCTGAATCAATACAGGTATGTATAACACCTCTTATGTCTAAGAACAAGGAACAGTTAATAGCCAGACGCAACAAAGAAGCAGAAGAAACGACATTCAAGGT
The DNA here is from genome assembly GCA_959347405.1 of Napeogenes sylphis. Lineage (NCBI taxonomy): Eukaryota > Metazoa > Arthropoda > Insecta > Lepidoptera > Nymphalidae > Napeogenes > Napeogenes sylphis. The sequence goes on from OY365788.1 coordinate 27,053,632, forward strand.
AGGCGAAACAGTCTATTAACAAGTGGCGAAGACAGCAAGAAACGATAAAACAAAGCCGGTATTTAAAGATCATTCATGTATAAGATCATTCGCCTTCACCCCAATAACGTTGCAGAAATAATAGGAAACCATCCAAATTCGAAATCCATAAGGGTTCATTATAAATAACTAAGAAGGCCTCACCCATGTTCCAGGACCCTCATCGCAGGAGTAATCATGCTCCACGCAACAGCAGAAGTAACCTTCAATCCTTTTAATAACGAAAAGAGAATCCTTTTGCTTAAGCAAGGCCAAATAATTAAACAAACAAATATTTTTAATTTAGCATGTGTTTATAATATTTAAAATTAATAACAATTAAATAAAATGCATTATATTCAAGAATTAAAGCTTCTACCACGCATTCAGAACGCATTTAAAATTCTTATCTTTAGAGTAAATAGAAAAAATCATTTATTATTCCTCAGAACATTAGGCGTAAACGTGGCCTCATCGAGGGTTTAGGTTCAGTTGTAAAATCGATAACCAGTAATTTAGATCAACAAAAAGCTTTGAAATCTAATGATTTGATGCTAAGATTAACGATAATCAGAGAAATTTAGTTATATATATAGAGAATTGAAATAAAACTATTTTTACGGATTTAACTCGCGTATACTGAATTAAATTTTAAATTTACATTTTAAATCTAACCCGACGTTTCGAATGCTTTGCAGCAATCGTGTTCACGGAAAGACGAGATGGAGGTGTCTGTCAGTAAGTCAGTTAATTAGTCATCTACCTCCAACGGTTTCTAAGCTTCCGGGCATACAGTTCAGGATTCACACAAAACGCACTAACAGTATCTTGAGGTCTTACAGTGCGGTCACAGACATGGGATTTTATATTTTTCAAAAGTGGGTCCCAGGTGTTAGATAATCCCCAACCATCTTCTCTATTAAAATTAGGATGTTTTTTAATTTCAATAGCCTCACGAATCATTCTTGGAATGTAACGTTGTTCTTTAGCGAGGATTTTAGGTTTATCAAATCTTATATAATGATTGGGCTTGTCTATGGTATGTTCACACACTGCGGACTTCGATGTACGCCTATGCTTGATATCCGATATATGTTCCTTAACTCTTTTACCGATGCTCCTCTTTGTTTGACCTATGTATGACAAGCCACAATCGCAGTCAAGTTTATATACTCCAGCACATTGTAAAGGAATATTACTTTTGATAGGTATCAAGAATTGGCTCACTTTCCTTTGAGGTTTGTAGATAGTTTTAATAGAAACCTTTTCTAAGATGTTGCCGATTCTGTCAGTAACTCCTTTCACATATGGTAGTAGGGCCGGTTGACGCTCAACTGTGGGTGGCTTGATGTGGTTTCTGCCACGCTGGCGAGGTACGGGCAGGTGGTTGTTGAACAAGGCATGCTTGACATGCTGCAGCTCGTCCTCTAGGTGTTCAGCGTCACAGATGTGTTGTGCTCTCTGAAACAAAGATTTGCGATTTACACCTACATTTTTTCTAGAACACCTTAATTCCATTAACAACAAAATACAATTTACAATGGAATTGCAATCAAATAATACTTTAGCTTTCCTTGATATTCTTATTATCAAGAATTCTGACAATACATTGGGACACACTGTTTATAGGAAACCCACACATACAGATAGGTACCTCAATGGTAAATCACACCACCACCCTAGCCAGTTAGCTACCGTTGGCAAATCTTTGTTTCAGAGAGCACAACACATCTGTGACGCTGAACACCTAGAGGACGAGCTGCAGCATGTCAAGCATGCCTTGTTCAACAACCACCTGCCCGTACCTCGCCAGCATCGCAGAAACCACATCAAGCCACCCACAGTTGAGCGTCAACCGGCCCTACTACCATATGTGAAAGGAGTTACTGACAGAATCGGCAACATCTTAAAAAAGGTTTCTATTAAAACTATCTACAAACCTCAAAGGAAAGTGAGCCAATTCTTGAGACCTATCAAAAGTAATATTCCTTTACAATGTGCTGGAGTATATAAACTTGACTGCGATTGTGGCTTGTCATACTTAGGTCAAACAAAGAGGAGCATCGGTAAAAGAGTTAAGGAACATATATCGGATATCAAGCATAGGCGTACATCGAAGTCTGCAGTGTGTGAACATACCATAGACAAGCCCAATCATTATATAAGATTTGATAAACCTAAAATCCTCGCTAAAGAACAACGTTACATTCCAAGAATGGTTCGTGAGGCTATTGAAATTAAAAAACATCCTAATTTTAATAGAGAAGATGGTTGGGGATTATCTAACACCTGGGACCCACTTTTGAAAAATATAAAATCCCATGTCTGTGACCGCACTGTAAGACCTCAAGATACTGTTAGTGCGTTTTGTGTGAATCCTGAACTGTATGCCCGGAAGCTTAGAAACCGTTGGAGGTAGATGACTAATTAACTGACTTACTGACAGACACCTCCATCTCGTCTTTCCGTGAACACGATTGCTGCAAAGCATTCGAAACGTCGGGTTAGATTTAAAATGTAAATTTAAAATTTAATTCAATATACGCGAGTTAAATCCGTAAAAAATAGTTTTATTTCAATGTGTAGTACTCGTGAAAACCTTAGAAAACACTATATAGAGAATGTGACAAAAGCCTATGATGCGATGAGTAATCACTTGCAATTTTTAGATATTTACGTTCAAATAGATTTTAGTTTACATATTATTTTAGATAATTTATGATTTTAGAAGATGCTATAACATTTTCCCAATTAGATGTCATGCATCCCAGTATAATTAGTCCTCAAAATTTTGTGCTAAAATTAGGACAACTTATAACTAAGTTTAACCTAGTACCTGTAACAGATATAAATTTAAATAATATAAGAATATTAGAAAGGTCAATTAAAGTTAAAGCTTACAGTACGGAATACTCGTTAACATTTATAATAAAACTCTTTTGTCAAAGTTAGATGCAAGCGTCATAAAGAAATTTAAGGTATGGCTTGCGTTAGCGCACATAACAAATTCAAATTCAAATTCAAAATATCTTTATTCAAGTAGGCATTTACACGCACTTTTGAATCGTCAATTACATTAAATTGGTCAGTATAGTCAGTCTGTGAGTAAGCTACCACCAGCTCGGAATGCTGTTCTGCTGAGAAGAGCTGGCCAGAAACTCAACAGTTGCTCTTTTTAAATAAAATTTAACAATGTTTAACTTATAAATTATAACATCAACCCTGCAAATGAGTCAATGACCCAAGTTCCACACATTTCGATCAACCAAAAACTCTTGAATGTTATAGTAAGATTTATTTAATAATATACCTTTAATTTTAGATTTGAAACCAAGAAAAGGAAGATCTAAGATATCTTGTGGAACCTTATTATATATGCGTACACTCAAGCCCTTGAAGGATTTCTTAACTTTTTGAAGTCGAAATTTAGGCGTTACGAGCCTATTTTTATTTCTTGTATTGATTGTTTGTCTGTCGCTGTTTTTTTTATAGTCATTTAAATTTTGGCGTATATATAGTAAGTTATTAAAAATGTATTGAGAAGCGACCGTAAGAATACCGATTTCTTTAAAAACTTCCCTTAGGGAGTCTCTAGCTTTTAAGTTACAAATAGCCCGTATAGCTCGTTTTTGTAAAATAAATATAGAATTAATTTCGGCAGCGCTGCCCCATAGTAAGATACCGTAAGACAATATACTATGAAAATAACTAAAATAAACGAGTCGAGCCGTATTAACGTCTGTTAATTGTCTTACTTTTTTAATTGCAAAGACGGCTGAGCTAAGTTTGCTTGCGAGTGTCGAGAGATGGGGGTTCCACTGGAGCTTTTTATCTAAAGTTATACCTAAGAAAGTTGTCGAGTCAGTCAGTTCTAACACTTCATTGTTAAGGAATAAACTACAATCTTGACTTTTTACATTAGGAAGTGTAAATTCCATGCATTTAGTTTCACCCTTAACAGACTCTTCAACCTTATTTAGAGACCGAAACAATTTTGGGTTATAATTTTAGAAACCATCGGAGCTCTACAAACATCTAAAAGTTACCAAAAAACATATCATCAATCTAAAGATGATACTGTAACTTCTCTCCCAAAAGACAAAGTTGCCTCAAAACTCGAGTCACGACTTCAATACCATAAAAAAAAATATGATAGGAGCTCAAACAAATAAAGAAGGGTTAGGATCAAGAAGGAAAGTTCAAGACATAGACATAACAAAATTTTTTATTCGACAAGACGAAAACGATAACTACCGACTCCACGCGATGAGCCTAGAAATTCAAAACGAATGGGTGACCATAGGAGATTTTTGTATTCCACTTGCTTTGAAGTGGCGCACCTTAATTTATGATTGGTCCCCAGCATTATTAAAATTCTATCTTAATTCATTTTAAATGACTTTCCCAGATCAAAGTAATTTAGTAACATGGGGCAAAGCCGGAAAAACCGGAAAGTCTTGTAACATCTGTGGGGAGGCAGTAGAAACCGCGAATCACTTATTAGTACTTTTAGATAAAGATCAATACTCACGTCGCCACGATAAGGTATTAGAAATTATACGGTAAGCGGTCTTTCAGTAGCAAGAGCGCGGAAGGGTATAATGACTACCAAGCGATCTGTAGAATACGTAAAAGAAGGCTCCTTCAAAAAAAAACTGAACCTTATTCAATTTTAGGCGCAGCTCCTGACTGGACTCTCATGATGGACACGTATGAAAAACATTACAAAACCCTGGGGATGTTTGTGTTTCGTCATCCAGACCGGACTTATTCCTGTATTTTAAACATCTGAGGCTCGTGATACTTGTGGAGCTTACTGTTCCCTGGGAAACAAACATCCCCCGGAAATCACACATTCAAGCTTAATAAATATTACGAATTCTAATTCTAAACTTTCTTAAGGACCTTGGCCTTGACCTTTCTAGAACAAGCACCGGTTCATTTCTAGAACGTATTTCAAAAGCGACATTAGTAGGTTCTCTCCAAATATGGTTATATAATAAAGGGGGCCCCTTAAATCTACTCCTGGGTCGCAAGTCCCAGGCATTGTTTGCACTCCTCTCCTTGATCGGCTCGGCACCCGCTCGATGAAACCATAGAATGCTAAGAAGCTTCGTCTTCTCGGGAATCCCTAACATCGACCCAAATGTATGTGACCTTATCCACCTATATTTTATCTCTGATTCAAAATATTTTACTATTGTACCAAAATCCAAATACCTAGCACTTAGTAGCGATGAGTACGCATATCTGGAAGATAGCTGCAGGCAGCTAACCGAGATCTCTCATCTCTGCGAGATAATAAACACCAAGCACATTAGCACATCGCAAGATTGTATCATAAACCACGTTCAACTTAGGGACGCCAACTGCACCTGCGCTAAAATGATATTAACAGAAGACAAGATACAGAAGACACAAGACAACACTTGGCTGGTTATTCTTAGAAAAGAAGAAACAATACGGGTTTGATGTGGAACTAAAACTTCGTACACACTTACTTCGGAAATTCATCTCGTACAATGAAGATTGTCGTGTTGACGTCATGAACATAACCCGACAGACTCACACGACAACGAAAAACATAGATGTAGTCATATCACTGCCATTGAAACAGAATGTACCCGTGGAAGCTGTAAAGTATCAACTCTTAATATCTACTTTTATCCACGGACACGTCGCCGGTGCACTTTTCGCATTTGGTTTGTATTTTGCATATTAATTGTTGAATTTTGAGATAACATACTCAAAAAGGAGTCTATTACTACAGGTACCTTAAAAAACTATATTAGTAAGGTAAGTCCTTTGCACAGCAATTACACATACTTATATAATATGTCGGAGATATAGAGGTATATTCGTGGCTTGTTCGGTATTGATGGAGTCTTCTGGTACAGGATCCGAAGCGTAGGTCTCAGGCAATTAAACCACACAGACACAATATGACAATTCTTGTATTAAATGTAGGTAATCACAAATTACTCAGTAGGTATACAATTATCAGAGTTTTGTGAACCACCGGTCCCGTTTGGAGGGTCCGGACTGTAAGGCTCAAACCAATCAAAAATCCTCTCGTCTCGATGCTCTCGGATATTTAAAATGTCTCCGGTGCCCCTCCAAACGATTCCGATCACGTGACTCAATACGTCACGGCGTTCACACCCCACTGTTACAATGATATCAATTGAGTTACTAATTATCGTTAAATTATCGTGATCTGCAACATATATATACAGGGTTATTTGTAATTAGTTGAGCACCTTTTGCAGGCAGTCCCTCTACATCAATCCTAACAACATTTGTTCTACGACTTTTTAAAATTAATAGTTTTAAAAATTTTGTTTTTCCCATACAAAATTTATTTATTGCCTCTGAACGTGCATTAAACTTGAGCAAAGAGAGGCCACGCAACTTAAAAATATGTGCCAAGGCCACGTGCATCGGGGCGCGGGGTGGCGGGGTGACGCAGCGGCGGCTGTGCACGTTAGAACTTGATCATTTTCTAAGGTGTAATAGAAAATAGCATTGTTTTCCACTTTTATTTATTACAAAATTTTCTACAATAGTCGAAACACATATTTTTTTATAATATCATTTTTACAAAATAAACATTTATTATCTAATTACAATATTTACACCTATTAAAAAGGAATAAATTAATTGAAATATTGTCTAACTGTTTAAGAATCTAATGAAAAAACAAAATCTCCAATAGACGTTGTCCACAAGTTGAATGTCTCAATATTTTTATTTTGTTTATGAAATAAGGGCACTGTAACTTTTTCTGATCCTGCAAATATTTACGTTATTATTAAAAAGTTTCCCACCTAGTAGGTAATAAGAACTACTTTTCTATGTTTAGAAAATTTGTAATACTTGATTACATTTATATTTATTTATAGTCCCTAAAAACATAACTATACTATCACTGTAGTAATTTAAGAATACTTTAAAATGTATGCAACTAGTTTGATCCCAAAATTATTTTGAATAGTAATTAATATAGCGTATTTTCTTTGAGAATTCGATAAGAAACCAAATAAATATTATTTTTACAAAACAATAACTTCTCTTTAACTTACTTTATACATAACATTTTATCTCGTTTGTTAATATTTATATCATGACAATAGAACAATAAGTTACTTACGAATTTCTTTACGAAGTTCCTAGAAATTGCAGTCAGTCACAAATAGAAGCGTCGGTATACAGAAACAATCCAGGTAATTAATATAAAATATCAGTAATACTACACACTTTCATCACCATAAATCTCACGAGACAAATGAAATATCAATTATCAAATAACAAAGATAATAATATCAAATTACAAATTACAATAACTTTGGAGTTTGGACACTTGGTACTGACAGAAACTGTTGGTGTTACCATTAATTAAAAACATCACCGTAAAATAGTAACAGTATTTAAAATGGCTCCATCTTGTGATCCCAACCATAATCTTCATTCAGAAATCCGACAAAATAAAATATTAAGAAACACCAGGAGGAATAATAGGAAGTTTATTTAAATTATAACTTTAATATTTGAGCTTATTTTTTCTAAGTTATAACACCATGCTCAGTTGTTAAAACTTTGAATGAAGTTTTTGTTCGAGATCCAAAGATGGAGCTATTTTAAATATTGTTATTTAATATTTTACAGTGATGTTTTTTAATTAGTGGTAACACTAATTCTCTAAAATTATTGTAATTTGACATTATTATTTTTGTTATTTGATAATTACGATTAGTGTGTACCTACGGATAACAGTATTGCAGTACCAGTATGGTGCGAGTGTTAGCTAGGTGTGGTGACAATGTGCGCAAAGCCTGCTATTGAATATTCCGGTGGTGGTTGATGAACAGTTAATTTTTAGGTGTGGTCTTTGTGTTGGATGCGAAGGGGACTACTTTAAACGGTATGTGCGTGATGTCCAACGGCATCCGCGAGATTTTAATTTAAGAGGTAATTTGGTAGTAGGTAGGTATCGCGACGTTCTTTGGTCTTAGCAAACTTACTTCTTTAAATTCATAAATTGAGGTGAAATGTAACAATCTGAATAAATTGTAAGATGTTATTAATTTCTTAGAAAATTTAATTTCAATTTGACCGGAAAAAAGCGCGGGGAAGTTGTAGTAGGTATTGTACATTCGGTAATAAAATTGTTTAATTGAAAATAATAAAACTATCGTAGACACAATATTAGTACAATATTATTCGAAATAAAACAAAAAAAAAGTTATAATAGTATTAGGTGCGTGGTACGTAACAAATTTCGTGCAGCGCTAGACTGCCGCGACCTATACTTTAGACTGCTTACAAAATACAGAGTAATAAATAATCGAGAAAGAAAAAAATTTTTTGGTTTATTTATTCTGAGTTATTTATCAAGATTTTTTTAAAGTCGTAGAACAAATGTTGTTGGGATTGATGTAGAGCTGCCTGCAAAGGTGCTCAACTAATTAAAAATAACCCTGTATATATTATTATATATATATATTTATTTATTTATTTTTATTTATTTTGTTTTTTTATTATTATTGTGAAGTATAGTATAAGTATTTGATATATAATAAAAAAATATATTATTAAAGTTAGTATGCATAAATTTCTTATATTTTTTCATTACCGCCTTCCTATGAAAACACTATTGTGGTGACCTACTGTTATTTTTATTTTTTTCACTCATCACGAGCAAGGTTTCCACGATAGCAAAGTTTCTGTCTTTTATAGCCATCTTGGTATTATATTCTATGATGTTGTATTTTGTCGCCTTCGTCGCTCTCCTGATGAATCTGCCCGTCGCGTCGTCCTCGTTGTCGGTAAAATACACACAGCTCTCGGTATAACGCGACACTGCTACAAAAGCGTGGGGAACGCTTTCGTGCAGTTGCATCTTACTCCTGGTGTTGATTATAAAAACTGAGCCGAAAGTGAGTCCTTGTGCTTCGTGTATGGTTAAGATACGCGACCCTTCGCCTGATCCATAACCCTCGCTAGACAATGCTATCTTCTCTTCCTGGGTGTGTACTAAGTACAGGGTATTGGGTTGGGATCTGGGTATTTCGATCCTGTGTAATTGAGCATTGTTAAGGACTGCACCTGTTAGTTTCCTGCTGGAGTAGATGCCGGAGTAGACCTCTTCTAAGGCATACGCGACATCTAAGGGATTCCGATGTGTGCACAGTAATTCTTGGTTGATGGACGTTATCAGGGTGGGATGACAGTACCTCATCTCGAATAGATTATCTCTATCTGAATAGATATGAATCTGACACACAATTATTAGAAACACATTTAGCCCGTTTGCAGACTACTTTAAGAAGTGTTACAAAAAAATATGAAAACACACAAAACTTGCTAAGCGAACAAAAGTCAAAAGTAGATGAACTATTAAAAAAATCACAAAATAGTTTGGAATGTATGAACTCACAGACTAACAGTTGTTCATGTGAGTGTAATAATAAATTATTTTCTGTAAAACCAACATTGTCCTCCCCCGCTAAAATATTGTGTGACAGGGTTGATATCCCTGTTTCTAATAATAGTGGCTCCCTCAAATTAACTCCTGTATATGACACTTATATGTTTAGCGATAATATTGGAAAAGGAATGGGATCTGTACTAAATTCTTATTTTGAAAAACAAAATGTATTCAACAGCTGTTCACCTGACAATAATTTAATGAATATTACTAGACAAATAAAAAATTCAAGTAAACAATTTACTAAGTCAACAAATATAATAATTTTTGTAGGAAATAGAGATAATGTAAATCATTTGGAATTTAAAAAATGTTTTGAAACTATAAGTAACTTAGATGTCAATAAAATTGTCTGGTTTTCATTACCCTATAATCAAGGTTTGCCACAGGCCGAAAATAAAATTAGATATAAGATAAATTTACTGATATATAATTTATGTTTGTATAATGATAAATTTCATGTGATTGACACTAACACTAATGTTAGTAACTTTTATAACTTGACTAATGGTAGGTATTACCTATCTCCATATATTAAAAGACAGGTAGCTTCATCGCTATTATATTATTTTACTATGACAGCCAATAATTTGGCTAAAATTGTTTCTATTGAACAGCATTCAATTACTTGTATAAGTAAAAACAGCTTGGAAATAAATCCAACTAGTAATAGTAGTATTAGTAGTAGTTTAAACTAGACATTAAGACAGTAGAGATATCCTCTAGCCAAATAATTAAGATATCAAATAATGATATTAATGATGATTACAGAAATACAAAAATTGTTAAAATAAATAATAGAAACCATAACATAAACTGTATCAACCTGGTGCATCAGAACATTCAGTGTATTAGAAATAAGGAATTAGAAATTGAATTGTTTTTAAATACTTTTAATATTAATATTTTTTGTGTCACTGAGCATTGGCTTAAGAATGATGAATTAATATTTAATTTCAATAACCACCAGGTTGGTAGTTCGTTCAACAGAGTTAATTCCATACATGGTGGCTCTTTAATTATTTTAAATAAACAGATAAAATTCAAAGAACGCAAGGACATAGTGAGCCACTCTGTTGAGCGGACAACTGAACTTGCTTCAGTTGAATTAGAAGAGTTCATAATTGTAAATGTTTATAGGCCACCGTCATCTAACTTTGAACATTTTGAAAAGATTATGGATGAGGTATTGTATAAATTATCACATTCTAGTAAAAAGGTAATTATTTGTGGAGACTTCAATATTAATATTCTTGAACAAAATTCAATAAGTATAAAGTTTTTAAATTTGTTCAAATCTTATAATCTTTTACACATGTTTATGGAGCCTACTAGAGTCACAACCACTAGTGCCACTTGTATTGATAACATTTTTACAAGTGTTATTCCAAATTTTAAATGTTTATTCAATACATTAGATTCTGACCACTATGGCCAATTTATTAAATTCAGTTGTAGCAAGAAAGAAAAATCAAAACAGAAAATAAGTTTTATACCAGTGACTGTAGAACGTATCGAACAAATTAAAAATGGGTTAGTACGCTATTTGCCTTTGATGAAAAATTCAAACCCCAATATTATGTATAATGACTTTTTTAGTACTTTCACTAAATTATTTAACTCTATATTTACTCCTAAAACAGTGGTTGTTAATGATAAATTAGTGTTTAGTGATTGGGCATCTGCTGAGTTACACAAAAATAGAGAAAAATTATATAATATGTATGCGGAATTGATGTTTAATACTAGTGATGAGTTTAGGGATGAGGTAAAATTATTTTCCAAATCTTTTAAAAAACAATGTAAAATAGCAAAAAATCAACATATTCAAAATAAAATAGGAAATAGCATTAATAAAATAAAAACAACTTGGAAAATAATTAATGAGGAAACTGGAAGAGCTAAATCCCAGAGGATCGACTATAAATTAAATATAGATAATAAATATGTCACGTCTGACCTCGAGGTTGCTACTGCTTTTGAAACCTTTTTTACTAATATTCCAGTGACTACAACGTTATCTTTAAATTCTACCGCTGCAGCTATGGGTTTACTTAGAGAGAATGTAGATCAATGTGTTAGTAGTTTTAAGTTTGAAAAAGTTAATGCTCAAGAAGTAATCAAAGTATTTAGATCAATTAGCGTTAAAAAGACTAGTGATCTTTGGGGGTTTTCTGTTGACATACTTAAGTCCATAATTGACATTGTAGCGCCAGACTTAGCATTAATATTTAATAATTGTTTAGAATATGGTATATTTCCTGATCTAATGAAACAAAGTAAAATAACTCCATTATTCAAATCCGGCTGTTCATTAGATCCTAGTAACTATAGACCTATTTCAGTCTTACCCACTTTTAGTAAGATTTTTGAGAAGATAATTCTTAATCAACTTGTGGCATATTTCAGTAAAAACAATCTCTTACACAAAAACCAGTTTGGTTTCAGTGCCGGTCGCTCTACAACAGATGCTGGTGTAGAGCTATTACTAAACATATTTGAAGCCTGGGAAGGATCACAGGATGCACTTGGCATTTTCTGTGATCTATCTAAGGCGTTTGACTGCGTTCAACATGAAATCCTTGTGAAAAAGTTAGAACATTATGGAGTTAAAAATAAGTCCCTAGATTTAATTAGTTCATATCTTAATGATAGAATTCAAAAAGTTGATGTAAATGGAAAACGTTCCCCTGGTTCTTTGGTAAAAGTAGGTGTGCCACAGGGCTCTATATTAGGGCCTTTCTTGTTCCTCATTTACATAAATGACTTACCTCACCTAGTGAGGGAAAAACATGGGATAGTGTTGTTTGCTGATGATACTTCTCTTACTTTTAAAGTTAATAGACGGCAATCTGTTATTGACGATGTAAACAATGCTCTCTCAGATGTTGTACATTGGTTTAACGCCAATAATTTGTTGCTTAATAAAAAAAAGACAAAATGTGTCAAATTTACTTTACCAAATGTTAAAAATGTTAGAACCAATGTACAATTAAATAATGAGGATTTGGACTTGGTCAAATCTACTACTTTCTTGGGCATTACTTTAGATGAAAAATTGCAATGGGGTCCTCATATATTTGATTTGTCAAGCAGACTAAGTTCTGCTGCATACGCGGTTAAAAAAATACGTCGTTTAACAAATATGGAAACTGCTCGATTAGTTTACTTTAGTTACTTTCATAGCTTAATGTCATACGGTATACTCTTATGGGGCAATGCGACTGACATTGATACCATATTTACATTACAGAAGAGGGCTGTTCGCGCAATATATAATATGAGACCAAGAGACTCGTTAAGAAATAAATTTAAAGAATATAAAATTATGACTGTTTACAATCAATATATTTATGAAAATTTAATTTACGTTCATAAAAATATTTCAAAGTTCAAGAAAAATTGTGATTTACATAAAATTAATACAAGAAATAAAAATAAACTCACTATGCCCGGCACTAGGCTCCATAAAATAGGTAAATCCTTTAAGGGTAATTGTATACGTTTTTATAATAAGCTCCCAAATGAAGCCTTAAGCCTCTCATTAAATAATTTTAAATTATATGTTAAAAATAATTTAATAAAAAAATCCTACTATAGTGTAAAGGATTACATCGACGACGGTGTGGCCTGGGAATGAATCTGTATTGTATTACGAATAGCTAGTAATCTCCGCAATTTGTTTTTTGTTGTAAATTAATTTTGCTTTATCGACCTTCTGCATCACACCGATTCCTTAGAAGTCACTACTTGCGGTAGCATCGGGAGTCGGGTTGCCTCCCTCCCTCAAATATGTGCGAAGGGGGTGATGGCTGGCTCTTGTGTTATGCTCGTGAACGGGTGCTGCTTGCGGTGACTGGTTGTGTGGCAGGCCGAAGATTTATATATATATTTTTTTTCTGTTATTATTATTTAATTTTCGTTGCCTGAAATCATTAGGCTTCTTTTCCGATTGATTGCGACGGTTCTAGTTGTTCTAAATTTGCATTTAAGTTTGACGTTTGTGAAACAGTGATCACAATAACAAAAAATATATCCGGCTGAGTTTGTTGTGTGGTTCTTCTCAGACCAGGACGCGTTTGGAACCCTCATAGCTTTAACATTAAGATGGAAAGTGCTTTTTCAGAAGGGCTTATTACGATAAATCTAGTATCGTAATAGGCCCTCCTGACACTTCCATGTTGACGTACACAAGTGATCACTGATTATGATTCTAAGTGGAAAAGATATAAATAAATAAATAAATAAATATCGATGTAAGGTAACTGGTTCACGACACCGACGAGGAGAATTTCGGCAGCGCCGGACAACCGCGTAGCTATTGCTATGCATCCGAAATGGTTCATAAGAGCCTCGTCTACCACCAAACGTTGATAGATTTCTGACTCTTTGAATCCATTTACTAATACAGAGGCCATCGTACGCATTCGATTCTTTGATTCGTTACCTATACGCTGAGAGATTTTCTCTCTTAGATCTTTAGCCGCCTCAGTTGTGGTTGTAACGATGACATCCTTCTCCACGTCGAAGTGCGATATTAACCACGTGGTTTTGCCACATCCTGGAACCCCGTTGACCCAGTTTAGTATTGGCACGGTCCAAGCTTCGAAGTTCGTTAATGTGCTAGCTTTGTCTAGCATCATATCCTCTAGCATAATCTTGGTGCATTGGGCCGTGACAACAATTGGGTCGCTAGATGGCGTCGTATATCTGGCTTTGCCTGTTCGCTTCGTCTCTGCCCTATCCAACATAACGAAACCACTGGTCGCATTGTATGCTGCCATATGCTCTCCTGCCATTGTGCCGTGAATTATCTTTGCAGTTTGGTTGTTGTATATGGCTGCATCTGCCTCCTTGAGTTTCAGCTCCAAGAACTTCCGATTACCGATTTTAAAAGCCTGAAGAATTTCTTCAAGAGCTATTGATTTAGCCTGTTTAGTCGCTTTTGTTAAAGCTTGAAACTCAAGGAAAGCATTTATGAAGTGATTCAGTGGTCTCTCCGCCAGACGAAGACAAGGCAAACTGACTATTCCCATCTTTGCCTTTGTTTTTTTTTGAGGTTTTATAGATTCAGAGCTGGTTTTATTTTTCATCTTTATGAGGTTAATTACCGCCGTTGCCATGGAGCTGGTGCGCTTTAGTGTACGACGTGAACTAGGGTGTTGGAGATTTTCCTCCTGGTCATCGTACACCACTTTCTTACCTGGTGAGGTTCTTGACTTCTCTCATGTTTCATAAACGTGCTTAAGGAGCTTGGCACCCGCATCAGTTGTTGATTTGCCTTTGGTTAAACCATATTGTTCACTATGCATGATTTTATTGCTATAAACAAATTCTGACATTTGGTTTAGAATATTTTTTTCGAAGATTTTACTTAAGGTAGATAAAATAAAGATAGGTCTATAATTTAAGGGTTCTGGTCTACTTTGAAAAAAGGAATTACTTTCTATTTTTCATTGGGAATTTCAATCTGGGAATGTACCGGTTTCAATACATTTGTTTAAAATTAAGGATAATTGTGGAGCAATATCATTTATAATAGTTATAAATAATTTTACTGACATACCCCAAAGATCACCGTTTTTTTTTCATATTTAGGTTTCTAAAATTTTTAGCAATTTCATATGATGTAACAGGTATAAAAACAAAACAATTATTACGGACTCTTACGTTTTTCGTCAATTCTGGGATTGTATCAAATGGTGAAGAATTTAAAATACACGTGACTGTTAAACTCTATTTAAAGCCTGCTAATCATTTTACATGTGCAGGCTGTGGACAAGCTATACCTTGCGTACAATACAATTATGCGTTCAGGATTCTGTTGGGGCTGCCGTGGCGCTGCACTGGCTC
Source organism: Napeogenes sylphis (assembly GCA_959347405.1). NCBI lineage: Eukaryota > Metazoa > Arthropoda > Insecta > Lepidoptera > Nymphalidae > Napeogenes > Napeogenes sylphis. Next base: position 27,068,990 of record OY365788.1, read on the forward strand.
AATGATGTTTGCGGAAAGTCGCGTTGATAGCTTTAAAGCTATCACACGTAAGAGATACGCTTCACTACTATAATATCGGGACAAATTACACACATTGATCTAACCCCTAAGTAAGCAAATTATTTGCTTGTGTTAAGGGTGTTAGACAACGATACTAATACATAGAAATACACATATAAATACTGAGAATATATTTAATAAGCGACCAAACCCAGAAACACAGACATCTATCTCATCACATAAATGCCTGTGCTCTGCCGGGAATCGAACTCGAGCCCGTTGCGCCGTGACACGTTAGGCGTCTGCACTAATCACTCGACCAACGGGGCGGTAAATAAGCGGCTAACTACTAAAACGTCACCACGGCAGCCACAATAGTATTCTGAATGTATTTCAGGATAGATGGGAGATTTTAATGCTGCGATATTGGATGCGATTCCACGTGAAATAACCAGCCTAAATATTGTAATTGTATATAAAAATGTAGTTGTTTTAAATTTGTTATTTTACTAACACTAGATTATTAGAAAAATTGTTACTAACAACGTATGGGCTAGTCCGGAAATAAAGATTATTATTATTATAACGGAATTTCGAAATAAAAAATATTTCGTCGATGCGGCGTTCAATGCGGACGTCTGTGTCATTTGTTCTTATCTTGGTACCTAATTTCAATAAGTGTAACAAAGTGATATTATATTTCGATCCATATGTTAGTGCAAATAAGTTTAAAATTCGCATAATCAGTGTCGGTACTTACAATCTTTCGCTACGTATAAGCCAACAGATTATCATCAGTGTTTGACTGTTGTACGAGACTTATTTACAGTTGTACCTAAGTGCAATACTTATAATCATCATCAAACGATTATAATCATCTTCAATCGCTTACAATCATCATCTTCAACTATGGACGAGACACCTATTTCTAGGTTTAACTCCGATCCAAACATCTTGCGACCCGACCCGCAATATGTTCGTAAGCGAAGACTTCACGACGTAGAATCTGACTGTCATTGCGAAACTACGATGAAGCAATTTCAATTAGAGATGACGGAAAACATCACCCGTACTATAAAATCATCTGTGGAAGCCGCCTTGGTGGACAAATTTGATAAATTTTCTTCTGACATTGAAAACATTAAGACGGAAATGAAAAGGATTACCAGTGATAATCAGGCTATTACTTCATATATATCAGATTTAAAAAAGCAATTAAATCTTACTGAGTCATCGTTGAGCTTTGTGAATAACCGCCAAGACCAGTTTGAAACTAGACTATCAAATATTGAACAGCAGTCTAGATTGATCGATAAGTACGAGGCGGATTTATATGACCTTAAAAATAAATGTAACAAGCTGGACATGGATTCTCGTAAGAAACAACAGTGGGACAGACTTTTAAATTTAGAAATAGTCGGCTTTCCGGAATCTTACAACGAGAACATTACAGGACTCGTGATACAGATAGCCAAGCTCGCCGACGTGTGCATAAGTCCTTGTGATATCGAATTCGTCAACAGGATCCAACATAAGCAGTCGAAACCAGGTATTCCGCGAACCATAATTGTTAAGTTGAAAAACAGAATTTTTAAAGACAACATTTTGGCGGGCATTCGTCGCTTACGCGGTATTTCTCGTAAAGACATTGGAATTCAAGGCTCGGAACGTATTTTTGTTAATGAACATTTAACATTAGAAAACAAAGGTTTGTACAAACAGTGCCGGGACCTAGCTGCCGCGAAGTCTTATAAATATGTCTGGATTAGAAACTGTTCAATTTTTGTGCGAAAAGACGACAAGTCACCGAAAATTGCTATCACACAAGACAAAGATTTACTCAAAATAAAGTGAATTGTCATCTTTTTACTTTATTTTTTACTTTATTTTTTAATTTACTTTTTATTTTATTTTTAGTTGATTACATTTTGCATTTGTCACTTCTCTTAGTCTTTATCATATGTTTAGTGAACCTGTTTTTCAATGATAACACTCATAGTAGAATACGGCTTATTATACAAAAGTGTATGTTTATTCTACCCCCGAAAACTATTATAAATTGTTGTTTGCTTAGTCACCCGTTCCGTAAATTTCTTTGTTTATTACTAGATATCCTATACATAATAGTATTAACATGTAACAATATATATGTAGTTAAATACTTTAATTATATAACGTTTAAATCTTTCAACGCTGTTAACACTTATAACGTAATTATAATGCGGTTTTTTCGTGTATGTTTTGGTGTAATTAGTGTTTTTTATCATGCTATTACTAGAGGCCCATCCAGGCTTTGCTTATTATACTCATATGACCTGTGTCATCCGCAAGTATTGATTGTTTTAAATGGTGATAGAACTTTTAAAATCATTATAGCAGCTGTTGATTTTTTCAACAAACAATCAAATAATATATATCCCCTTTATAATATTATTAAATTTCGGAGTCACATGTACGGTAGCCAGATTGGTGTTAATATGTGTACCATTAGTAACATGTTTATTTTCCTATTATGTCTGTGGTTTACACGTCAATATATATACGCCATATACAATATACTAAAACCTGTACACTATCTATTGTTTGTACCTATCGTATCGTACTTACTATCTTACTAAAATGTCTGTGAGGCGACTAAATATTTTTTACCAAAACGTGAGAGGCCTCCGTACTAAGACCCTTGAGTTTTATAGGGAACTACAGAAACATAATTTTGACATAATCTTAATAACAGAAAGTTGGTTACAATGTGGAATTTTGGATGGGGAAATAAGTGATTCGCGTTACGATGTATTTAGGCTAGATAGAAACCTGAGCCTCACTGGTACTACAAGAGGTGGGGGAGTAATGATACTGGCACGTAGAGACCTAGGATTTAGTATATTAGCTAATAATCACGTCACGCCTCCTACTGAGATGTTTTAGGTCAAAGTACCGGCGAGCTCTTTCAATCGATCTAATAATAAAAATCTACTCATAGGATTAGTGTACCTACCACCTAATGATCTCTTACCTCAGGTTATACGTTTCGTAGTGCATAGTGTTTCTAATATTTTTAACCACCACAATAACGACCATTACTTGGTATGTGGAGACTTTAATTTGCCCAATATTCAGTGGAATCAACAGTTGGGATCCATTCTATTAAAGCGAGGCTCCTTAGACCTACAACTAGCTGGTAAATTTTTGCTGGAGGAATTTAATCTAATGGGATTGGAACAGAGCAACTTTGTTATCAACAAGTGTGGGAACACTTTAGATCTAGTTTTCAGCACTTTCTGCGCATCTACCTATTCTTCTTCACCCATTTCTCTTGTTCCAGAAGATACTGCGCATCCGAGTTTATTTATCGACCCCACTGATTTGTTACTAACCCCATTAAAAGAAGATCTCACAACCAAACACAATTTTAAAAAATGTAACTATAGTGCTATTTGTGATTATCTAAAACTATTAAACTGGGATAATATATTCCGTTCATGCGACAGCGTTGACTGTGCGGTTGACTGCTTTTACAAGGAATTATCAACTTGTATCAATATATTTGTTCCTAAAATCATAAATAGAAAACGCAATCATTATCCAATTTGGTACAATAGGGTACTTATAAATGTAATCCGTGATAAACTAAAAGCACACGCAAATTGGAAGGTTTATAGGAACACATTAGATTATCAGGAATTCTCGTTGCTGAGAGCCAAGGCTAAAAAATTGGAACGCGAACTTTACGACCGGTTTCTTCAGCAAATCCAAAAAGATATAAAAATGTGCCCAAAAAAGATGTGGAGCTATGTCAAAATTATGAGAGGTAAATCCAGTTACCCAAAAACCCTGACTCTCAACTCCGAATCATATGAAGGTGGAGTGGACATTTGCAACGGTTTCAATAAATTCTTTAAGAGTGTGTTTGTCAACCAATCCCGTTACTACATTGAACTTGCCAACTTACAATGACAATAATGAAATTAGCCGCATAACCGTTTCTGAAAAGGTACTTCTTACATTGTTAAAAAGGATAAATGTCAATAAATCAGCGGGCACCGATAATATTCAACCAATTTTTATTAGCAATTGTGCCGAAGCTCTAGTAAAACCATTAAAAGCTATTTTTGATAGATCATTACGTGAAGGAATATTTCCGTCAAAATGGAAAGAAGCCAACATATTACCTATACATAAAAAAATATCTAAATGTAAAATAGAAAACTACAGACCTATTTCTATTTTAAATATATTTAGTAAAATATTTGAGAAAATAGTATATAATCAAATCTACCGCACAATAGTAAATGGTTTAAGTAATACCCAGCACGGATTTTTAACAAAAAGGTCTACTGTCTCTAACCTATCTGAGTTTTCACAATTCTGTCTCAATAATATGGAAGGAGGTGGACAAGTTGACGTAATCTACACAGATTTTGAAAAAGCTTTCGACCGTGTAGATCACGCTATTTTACTAGCTAAACTGTATAACCTGGGTATACACGGGGACTTACTCAGGTGGGTAGAATCGTACCTCACTAATCGCTCACAAGCTGTTGTTATGGGACGGTTCAGGTCTGACTTTGTAAGCGTACCATCGGGCATTCCCCAGGGGTCACATTTGGGCCCTCTTTTATATAATGCATATATCTACGATATCTTTAGTTGTTTCACAACATGTAAACATCTTCTATATGCAGATGATAAAAAGATATACTGCAAAATTAATAACCTTCAAGACTATTACCCTTCAAAACACTTTACTATCCTTGTCTGAGTACTACAAAAGAAACAATATAACTGTAAATATACATAAATGTCAACAAATCTCGTTCACCCGTAAAAGAAAAAAACTCAATTACACATATACATTAAATGACATCCCCATAACTAAAGTAAATGTAATAAGAGATCTCGGAGTAGTGCTCGATGATAAGCTTACCATCTCTGAACACATTGACCATATTACAAATAAAGCATACACCAACCTCGGCTTTGTTATACGTACATGCCAACCCTTTTCAGATTTGGCATCCATAAAATCGGTTTATTTCGCCTACGTCCGTAGTGTTCTAGAATATGCGAGTTGCATCTGGTCACCAACTTATAACATTTACATTAATAAAATTGAGAGTATTCAAAAGAAATTTTTGAATTTCCTTAATTTTAAAAAACGAGTTTATAATAATTATGAAGACAGTTGTGTCTTTCATAAAATTTTACATACCATTTTACTACCAAACAACAATTTAGAAAAGGTATTATTAATTTAATAATAAATAGTCATCAGTAAGGTTACGTACTTATTCTAATTGCTATAAATAACTTGGACAATATTCTTTTTTTTTTTGTTCTTTTGGTATTTACTTTTGTATGCATGTTATGTTAAGATTATAGTTTTTTAATAGTGATCATACTATAAAATTTATGTTTATCTAAGTACACTTTGATTATAAGTGTTATTTACATTCTTAGTCTACCTGGAAAGACCTATAAGGGCTACACAAACGTATTAATAGTACGTAAACTGTCTTATATGTAACTGTTGGTCTTTTAAATAAATAAATAAAAGTCTCAAATAAAGCCGCCACATTTAAATATGAGTTTATTACAATATTAACAATTTTAACTTAATATATCCATTAGCAGCCCTAGTTTTCTCAAAAACACTAGATAAAACATACCAAGTTGCCTTTATTTTATTTTCTGAGTTTAAGATTTTATTTTTTATATTAACCGACTTAGCTTGTCTGCAAACGTTCTTAAATATTTTAGAGAAATTTCTAACTTTATTCAAGACAACACCGGATTTTGATTCCATTGCCTCTCACCATATTAATCATATAACTTATCTTTACTTTTATATATTCCCACCATAGCCCAATCAAATATACCCAATAAAATTGAAGTCTTTGCTCTTTTGTTATAGTTTTTGGCTTAAAAATATTATTAAATTTTTGTAGTAAAAAATCCAAAACATTACTATATAAATTATAAGGGATTATCATCGGTCATGTCTCCTTTACCCACTTTTTGCTCAACAGAATTCTTAAATGTAAGGATCCGGTATTTTGTAATTGGTCCGCAAGTAAACTTTTGGGGCATTTCATTTTCATGATTAATTAATAGGAAAAAGTTTATACCACAGTGGTCTGGAATTAAATTCGTCATTGACGCTTCTTCATAAATGTTACAGCGACAGACCACATTATCAATACAAGTCGCCGAAACACTTGTAATGCGAGTAGGTTCAGAAAAGATGTTCAATAAGTTAAAAGATTTAAACAAATTTAATAAACGTACACTAGACCAAGTTACTTGTAATATATCTAAATTGAAGTTACCGCCCACTATCATGAACTTGTTTTGTTGGCAAAGCGTAGAAAATATCCTCCATTTAGTTTGTAAATTCATCAAAATCAAAGGAGAGGGGTCGGTCACACGCATGAAATAATATGTTAATTGAGCTCAATGCAGGATGGTTCAATCATTCGCTCAGCAGAGAGCTCCACTATCTCTGATCGAGACTTTAACACTATATCGTTACGAGCCTTAGCGGCTCACCTATCTTAATAGGTGAGCCACATCGAATAATTTTTAAATGTAAAATATTAATATTCTTTGATAACCAGTATTCTATAATGCACAATAAACTTATGTTATATTTTTGAACAAAAAGTTCAGATTCCGATTCCTTACCACCTAAGCCTTGTATATTTCAATGGACAATATTAAACAGCTTAGACTTTGTCTTATCATTTAGTTTAAAGTGGAACACTTATGGTCTGTCAGTACTACATTATTCAAATTATTTTTATTTTTTTTTTTTTTGTCTGTCTATGCTGTTAGCCCTGTTGGCTATTACAGCGTCACCGGGGGAATGGGTGGGTCAGGAGACCCACCCTTAAAAGGGGGGGCCAGATGGGCCCCCATGGGGAACGACGTCCCGAGGGCGTCTCAGATTGAGACACGGACCTCGGCTCGGGGCGTCGTTAGTCAGGAGGGAAGCTAAGGAAATTTGGACACTAGCGTCCTCCGACGGCAGAACGCCGGAGCAACGGAGCACTTACTCAGTTGGGACCTCGTCTATACCGGTACAGACGGTGTGTGTCTGTATGTTGTGTGGTGTCAATTATGCCTACGCGTACACGTTATTACCTACTGTGAACGCGTCGTCGGGGTCAACGAGTACCGACTTGGGTCTTCTTTTTCTGACTAAAGTAGTCTTACGTGGTCTATACTCTGCGGCGTCAGCCACCAGTGGGTTCGGGTGTCGCTCAGCACGTTCAAAGTACTTTTGGGAAAGCCCCTTGAAGTACTGAGCGATGGTCGGAAGGTCTAAATCTCTATGGAGATCGATGTTGCGTACGAACCACGGCGCCCGGGTTGCAATCCGTGTAAACCTGTTCTGAATCACCTGAAGGGGTTTCAGATTAGCGTGCGCAAAAGCGGGACTCGCATAGGACATGACGGAACGTATGCAAGCTTTGTAAAGTGTCACCTTATTGCGAAGGGACATTTTACTCCGCTTGCCTAACAGCGGATATAAACGACCTAATATGTAGGCCGCTCTGCTACGAACGGTCCTAATATGCGCAGTGAAAACTAACTTTCTATCTAACGTTACTCCTAGGTATTTTGCCTCGTCTTTCCAAGGTATCGGTTTATCAAAGAGTTTGATTCGCGGGAGGATCCTTGGGGGGCCCCGTTCGAAGAGCACCGAAACGCTCTTCTCAGGGTTTACCTCGATCCGCCATTTCCGCAGCCAACTCTCAAGGGAGTCGACTGCGGATTGGAGACGTTGGTATATCTCCCAGTGATCCTTAGAGGACGTGTAAAGCGCGGTATCGTCCGCGTACATGGCAAGGTGCACTTTAGATCGCGGTCTAGGAATATCGCTAGCGTAGATGGAATAGAGGATGGGCGAGAGAACTGAACCCTGGGGAACACCCGCCCTGATGGGGCGGGGGGTTGACAAGACGCCTTCCACTCTGTAGCGAAAGGAGCGATTCGTCAGGTAGTCCCGTATGATGAGTACGAGTCTGTCCGACACCTTGAACTGGTATAACTTGTACACCAGTCCATTGTGCCAGACCCTGTCGAACGCCTTAGCTACATCGAGGAAGAGCGCTCCTGTCCTATGCTTCTTGGCCCTCACAGTGGCCCGTATCAGTATGTGCTCCGTGAGGCGTTGCACCTGATGGGAACATGAATGGTTGGCTCTAAAGCCGAACTGCTCATTTGGGATGATTTTGAGTCTCTCGACTTCCGATCTAAGTCTACAGAGGATGATTCTCTCATATACTTTCCCTAAGGAACTAAGAAGACTAATGGGACGGTAACTACTAGGCAGATGCCGGGGTTTGCCCGGCTTATGGAACCCTATCACTATGGCCTCTTTCCACTGGGCCGGAAATGAGCAACCGGCCAGTAGAGCGTTAAAAATGGTAACCAATAGGTAAATTAAAGGAGGCGGAAGAAGCTTTATCACTTTGTTAGTGATCCTATCGGGACCTGGCGATTTCTTGACGTGAAGCGCCCTAACTATGGACGTCACCTCGTCTAGGTTCGTTTCCTCGATTGGCGGACCGGCCGGTGGCTGAGAACACATTATATTGACCGATTTGTCGACTATTTCGACATGATCGCGATCAACGGATTTAGCAGACAGACGGCACTGGCTCTCTAGACTGTCGGCTAAGCACTCTGCTTTGTCAGAGTCTCAAACGCGATGGCGGAGTTAGGTCCAACCAAGGGAGGCATATCTGAGACAGTGTCCGCCTTCAACGCTCTCTGCAACCGCCAGAATGCCTGGTGTGTTGGAGAGAGCGTCGCAAGCGTCCTATCCCAGCCGCTATCTCTGAAGTCGTCGAGAGCTTGTCTCGACTCCCTCTGAAGACGGCGCAGCCTCCGTCGGTTGTCATCTGTCGGGTATCGGTCATGGGCTCTAATCGCGGCGTTTTTACGGGTGATGAGGAGTCTAATGTCCGGAGGGAGTGCTCGGTAACCCTCGAAGTTCACTCGGACCTCCCTCGAGGACTTTCCTATGCTGTCTACCAAATGTTCTGTGAAGTTAGTCGCGGCTGAGACAGCGTCCTCGACCGATGTAAGCTGGTCAGGAATTTTGTCGAGGTGCGCTGGTACGGGGGAATGGAGTTGCTCTCGAAGCTTCGTCCAGTTAATAATTGTTTTGGTCGCGGGTTCCCTAAGGGGAGGAAGTCCTAGCTGAAATAGGACCGGTCGATGGTCAGAGTCTAGCTCGGATAGCGTCTCGATAGAACGTAACTGGAGTGTCACGCCCTTCAAGAGTACTATGTCGAGCACGTCGGGTCTGTCATGTCGGAAGTCTGTGTCGCAGTATCGCGTGGGACTCAAAGGCGCGGTGATCTCGAAGTCGAGACCAGCCTTGTAACTTAGCCTATCAAGGAGATTTCCTCTACTGTTTGCGACAGTGGAGTTCCAGCGGGGATGTTTGCAATTTAGGTCGCCGGCCAGAATGGTTGCGTTACCTAATTGGAGTAAGGACTTAAGGTCCCTCTCAACTAAGGCTTTATTGGGAGAAAGATAGACGGATGCTAGTACGATCGACTGATGGCCGGTCATACCCACCTGACATAATGACGCTTCTACGTTGACTAGTTGGGGCGGATCGAGCGGAGTGCAATGAAGAGACCTTCTGTAATAGATGATGGTTCCCCCCTTCGCAGTTGCCCTATCGTTCCTAACGAGACGGTAATTTGCGATGCGCGGATCACGATTACACGGCTTCAGAAAGGTCTCTTGTACTAACAGGACGTCTATCTGGTGCGTGACCACGAAGTCGCGCACTTGATCTATCTGCTTAAGTAGCCCGTTCGCGTTGAATGTAGCGACAGTCAGAGAGCGAGGTTTTACCCTTCCACGCGATGTCATCATGTTGACATCGTGTGTTCGTATATCGATTTGATTAGGACGGCGTGCTTGAGGAGCACTTCCATCCTCGCGGGAGGGTTCCGCGCGGAATCCCTCATTTCATTTGAAAAGACTAGGAGCTCTTCGATGTCTATTACACCGAAGAGGCTCGTGACGCACGCGAGCGAACTCGCAACTCCGTCGGTGGAGTTACGAACCGGCGGCGGCGGCAACGACTGGGGGACGGGCTGTGGGATAATCCTCGCAGGCTTCACCCAAGCGTTCGCGATCGCGTTCGCGGGTGCCTGAGGGGCCTGGGATGCCTGAGGGGCCGCGGGCCTCCCAGGGGCTAGAGGAGCCCATGGAGGCTGTGCGAACCGAGGAGGATGCCTTGCCGGCTGTGTCCTGCGCGGCGCTTTGGGGCACCCGCGATAATTCGCAGGATGGCCCTTCTGTCCGCACAGGACGCAGCTGGGAGGATCCTCAGGGACCGGTCCCTTCCGCGAGCAGTCGGCTGTCACGTGGTCGTCCAGGCACTTGACGCACCTTGGACGCGCGTGACAAAAACGTTGGGAATGCCCATAGAGCTGGCAGCGATGACACTGACCAGGAAAACCGCGACCACGTGGAGGTTCGACCCTAAGGCCGGAGAGTTGGCAGACTGCCTTAACGTTAAAAATTTGCTTTCCTTCTGGGGAAAGCTCGAGATGGACGAGAACAAGATAGAACGGGACCCTAGTGGTCGCTCGGTACATGCGGTGCACCGAGATGACGGGGAAGGATTGGGACTTAAGGTCCTCGAAAATCCGCTCAGTAGTGAGCTCCAAGGGGAGCCCTCGGATGACCACCGTTAAGCGGCGTTCATCCTCTAGCGCGTAGGTGTGGTATCCGTAACCACGTTCGCGGAGGAGACGAGTCAGACCACGGTGGTCCGACGAAGACGCGGTTTGAACGCGGATACCGTCGGCGGTATTTCGGGCGGACGTGAAATGGAGCTTGTGCTCCGTCATAAGTGCGGACAGAGTGTCCCACTTAGACTTGTCCCTTATGTAAAGCGGCGGCGGCGCGGGGGACTTCCGTGGCGCTGAAGGCGCAGGCGCTGAAGGTGCCTCCGCGGGCGCTGAAGGCGCGGACGACGGCGACGCGGACGCGGGCGCTTCGGGCGCGATCGGCGCGCGTTCGCGAGTCGGGCCCGGGCCCGAAGAACGGTCGGGCGACGCGGGTTCGCTACTAGCGGGTTTTGAGGCCCGTTTTCGCGGGACGTTCGAGGAGAGCGCTTTCGTCGCCTTCCTCTTGGCCGATTTGGTCTGCACGGTCGTGAAACCGTCGTCCTCGTCAGCGTCCGAGGAAGGGGATGAACTCCCCGACTCGGAATCCGAGGCCGTCTGCTCCGTAGGAGTGGCGGCCTCGACCTCCATGTCGGAGGTGCTCTCGGTCACGATCGCGGCGCGCGAGGTCGAGGGCGGAGACTCGATGCCTAACAAGACAGAGTAGCGCAGGCATAATTGAGGCGCAATTCCGTGGACCCAACCATAGAACTGCGACTTGGACAGATCTTCGGGTTCCGCCGCGGATTTGGGGTCCATGGTGGAGCCCGGAGATATGAGCCGTCCTCCCTGCGTGAGCAGGGAGGCGAGTGCCTAACGTGACCCCTATCGAATCTCTGTCAGTAGGTGACAGAGGTGTGCCTAATACCCTAACGACTGTGTACTTACACGACGCAGGCTATTACGACGAAGTCTTTGAATTGCGTTTCGTACCCTAACTAGGGCGACGTCGGACTTGTTGGACCCCTATGCAGGCTCGCCGGCCCGCAGGTGTGCTTGCGGTGATGACTCACACACAAACACAATCACACCGCTGGCTTGCACACAATGGAGGTCGTTATCTTGACTGGCGCAGGTGTACGAACGGTTTACAGGCGCGGGTCCTCGCCGGAGTGTATTGGCACCGGGTAGAAGCCCGGGTCGGGCGGGTTAGGCTCGAGGCGGATCGGATCAGGGCTCTAGCTCACCGAGCCCTGATTCGACAGTAGAGTAGGAACTTAGAGTCCCCGTCGGCCGGTCTTGCGACGGTGGGGGCTATTTCCCCCCATCTCGTTCGTTGGATCGGCCGGCGGCACGGGACTCTAACGTTCCGTCTTGTGCAGGTGCTCACGGGGCATGGGTGCTTCGGTGAGTACCTGCACAAGATCGCACGCAGAGAGGCAGCCCCCTCCTGCCACCACTGTGACGAGCCCGTGGACACGGCTCGTCACACCTTGGCGGAGTGCGCAGCCTGGGACCGTCAGCGTACTGAGCTGACGGCCGTGGTTGGCAGCGACCTCTCGTTGCCGAGCGTTGTTTCCGCGATGCTCGACGACGAGAGGTCCTGGGTCGCTATGGCCTCCTTCTGCGAGCAAGTCATTGCCGCGAAGGAGGCCGCGGAGCGGGACAGAGAGGCAGCCTCCTCTGAACCGCTTCGCAGGGGTAGGCTGGGTCGAAGGAGGCGGGATTACGCCCGCAGCCTCCTTCCCCAGCTGTAGTGCCTGGACGGGAGAGGGGGGTGACCTCTCCCGACCGTTATAGGCCTACGAGGTGAGGGTGTCCCTAAGTTGATCGGGGCCCCTCGCAGGGGGTTCCGCCGGGGCGTCACGGTGAGTGCGAAAGCGATCCCGTGACGCCCCACTAAGGCGATGAGGTCAACCGTTGGTTTTTTAGTGGGTAGCCTTAAAAATGGCAGCGTCTTCTATGCTGCCGGGTAGTCCCACATACCCCCTCGGTCATCACCTTCCTGGCCGAAGGGATGATGCGTAACGCATTTTTCCAACGATAAAAAAAAAAAAAAAAAAAAAAAAAAAGGTGTACGAACGGTTGGTGCAGGTGGTCGGTGCAGGTGGCTGGGCGGTCAGCGTGACGGCCCAGGTAGGTGGCGCGGATAGGCGGAGCAGGTAAGAGGGACATGTGTCCCGGTCGACTGCTCAACGGTGAATGAATCAAATTATTTACATTTCAATTTTCTTAATGGACAAACCATCTCCATGTATTATTACAATAGTACTGTTTTCAGTCAACTTTAAGTCAAAGTTAATTTTTTTATTCAAATTGTAACTGGTTCCTGGCGTGCGTTTATTAAAAAAAATATTCAATTTACTACTTAAAAGAGACCCAAAGCCTTGTTGACCTAATTGGTCAGAAAAACAAAGTAATTATGTTTGAGCATAACAGAGGACTTATTATTTATTAATATTTTTTTTTCATAAAATTTTCATTTTTTTATTGTTATTTTCAATATGTATAGCTGAATCACCCAGCACCTCAGAATTAAGTTTAGAAGTTACATTTAATTTTTCAGTTAAACAATTACAAAAACAAAGTAATTATGTTTGAGCATAACAGAGGACTTATTATTTATTAATATTTTTTTTTCATAAAATTTTAATTTTTTATTGTTATTTTCAATATGTATAGCTGAATCACCCAGCACCTCAGAATTAAGTTTAGAAGCTACATTTAATTTTTCAGTTAAACAATTACAATAACATAATTATTAGTTAATGACTCGAACCGCTGTAAGTTATAACTACAAAGGTCAATTAAATTACCTGTAGTTTCAATATGTTCCTTAATTTGATTCTGAGAAGATTCATATTTTTTACTCATTGATTGCAATGAAGAAGTTAATTGAAAGATTTCCTCATGCAAGTTTTGGGGGTTTCGCTCACACATTGACCTACGCTCAATCATTTTCCTATTATAATTCACTTTTTTAATTAATTTTATGAAAATTGAATGAGTTTATTACATTTTTTAATTAATTTCTTAACTTTCATATACTGTTTTTATTTATTACGATATATGACTCATTTGTTAAATCAATTATAGTAGTATTAACATCAATGAAATCTGATTGAGTATGTTGTGAGTTGCATTCAACCAGCTCCTCATATAAGCTATGAGTATGTTGACTTTCTAAATTTAATTTGCAGGTTTCCGGGATATAAGAAGATATTTCCTAGACTGCATCAAATCAGACTCAAGCTCTGAAGTTCGATCTAAAGCAATCTTATGCTCATTGCTGGACTTTTCAAATGTAGTCACTATATTTCTTAACTAATATCGCTGAGCCACAATATTTTTATAATTGGTATTTAGTTCAACATCGGGGACGGCAGAAAGGCTCCAAATTTTTCTATCATTGTTTAATGGATTGTGAGTTTTGATATTGAAGTTGATATGCCATAAATAATCTAGAAAATTTCCGTTGTTTATTAATTTGCTTTTCAACCTTTTGTGTTTGGCGACCGCCAGTAGTTAAACAATTATCATAATCATTACCTAACTTATTTAAAATGCTTTACAAATAAAAATAATGAAATGTAAGATTCATATTTTAAGGCGTATATTTTTAGGCGTGAATATATTTAGCAGAACTTAACCAGGGTCCAAATATATTTCCCTTTGTTCTTTTCATGCAGAACATGTTTTTTTGATATTGTTTTTCAGTAATCCCGATGCAAAAAAACATAAATAGCCTTTTACCCATTTAAAGTCAAGTCCTGTTCTTATTGAATTAAAAAAAAACTCAGTTTCTAAAAACGTACACCAGCAAGAAACAAATTATATTATAATTAAATTGTTACAAATATGTATATACATTATGTGAATAATGTATCTATGTATGTGGGTATACTATACTTATGTATCTAATATTATAAACATAAGAGAGGAAGGATCTTAATCTGAATCACGTAGGTACTTCCGTATCATAATAGGATGGTGAGCTTATAGAAATAAACTGTGGTCATTGCACTGTTTAAAATCTTAATTTAAAAGTTTATGATTTATCTATATCTATATCTATACTAATATTATAAAGAGGAAAGGTTTGATTATTTTTTTGTTTGTTTGAAATGAATAGGCTCCGAAACTACTGGACCGATTTAAAAAATTCTTTCACCGTTGGCAAGCTACACTATTCCCGAGTGATATAGGTTATGTTTCATTTTCAAAAAAATAGGAATGATTACTAAAACTTGAATATTCTAACGCAAGGTTAAAAGTTCTACAGATTACACGAAAAGCGACCTACACGCGGGCAGAGCCGCGGGCAACAGCTAGTTTTCAATATAGGAGGAGTTTATTCATTTATAAATTACTCAATCCTTTTATTTTTTTTTACTGTGAAATGTGTTCACATTTTAAAATATCACTCGACTTAACATAATTGCCACTTATAATGTATTAATTGATCGATGAAATAAATATTATGCACGTTCCACAGCCTGTCTTTGTCTTCGAATTCAGTTATCCGTTGTCTGAAACCTGTGCACGTTATCTCGTTGCTGTCCGGTTGTCTATTAGACTAGCTGTCATTTATCAAATGACTAGCTTAGAAATGGTTAGCCTAATTGCAGTTGGTACATAACTGCAATTAGGCAACTGCAAAAGGAAATCTTTTAATACATTTATTTTGTGTCTGAATTTGTGAAAATCTATTGTTTTAGTTTTGAAATACTTTTCTTAAATGAGCCGTGACTAAGAACTTATTAAATATTTTAAAATAATTCGCAGCAAAATTAATATATATTTTTTAGACATATATTGGTTCAAATGTAATTTGTAAGGTTTGTTTAAAAATTCACAAAGTAAACTAAATATTTTTTCCCATATTTCAACATTGTAATAAATTTATTCAGTTGCTATTCGGTGGAGTGTATTTTTACTTTGTCGGCTCAAAGTGTAGTAACACAGGAAAATGTAGTGTTCATTTTCAGGGAACATGAATTTTAGACATGCTAAATATTATACTTATAGCATTATACAATTATATCGTGGCGGATTTCGGACCTTGTATATTTGATTTGTATACAAATATCACAATTACTGAAACAATCATACATCATATCAAATCACTGTAGAAGAAACTTTCATCATTAGTTATACGTAAGTGTTTGCTTTGAGGTTATTTAAAAATGATCTATCATCACTGCAAATTGTAAACAAACATGAAGTGAGCAACGCAACAATTCAATCTTGCAAAACAAAGAAACCAACCTTAAACATAAATATGTTCCGTTCCACGCTGTCACTAGTTCAACGACGTTATTGCTGATGCGATGACCCCACTAACCGCAGAAACTACAACGTTGTTGATAAATATGATGAAACAAGAACTCGAAAAACAAACTTTTATAATAACCAACTCAGTTTCTGAAAAAGTGATGCAGATGATTGATGTAAAAATAAAACCGATAATAGAAGAAAAAAACAAACTCCGAGAAGAAATACAAACACTAAATAAAAAAAAACAACAACTTGGGGAATATGTACAGGAAGAATAATATAACAATCCACGGTATAAAAGAAAACGTAAACAACTAAACAGACCTAACTTAAATCATGTCCGAAGTATTTTTAAACATAAAAATACGAGTTGAGTCATATGATATTAACAAAATGCATAGGCTTGCAAGAAAAAATTCCGGAAAGATACGACCAATTGTTATCACTCTAACTACACTCAATAAAAAAAATGAAATTTTAAAATGCTAAAATATGATGCCACCAAATACCTATATAACTGAGGATTTATCGAAAGAAACTCTTATTTTGCGTAAAGAGTTACAACAGCAAGTGGTAAAGGTAAAAGAAAAGGGCAATGAGGCCTACATCAAAAATAACAAGCTCATCGTAAAACAAAATGAAACGCGATGACTCAGTTTCACCATCTACTCCTTATCAAGAATCCCAAAAAAATGTCATAGCTCCAGCCAAACTGCAAAAAACTGACCCGTTTGAGTACATGAGAGCAAGGTCACATTCTGTGTCTGAAAATAGAAAATCAAAAGCATAGGAATTAGTAACATCGGTAAGCGAAATAAAACTAAAAAAAAAACAAACAACATAATAAAGAAATACAGAACTCCAATCCGGCTGGTCACCGTGGAGTTAACGACCAAAACCCCCCAGATTCTAAAAATCGAACACTACTAATATATATAGCAACTCTAAACACAAGAACACTGAAATCACCCGAATCATTATATGAACAAGAGCACGCACTACAACCAATAAAATGGGACATAATAGGATTATGCAAAGTTCGACGCTTAGAAGAAAAAATAGAAGATCATGGCGCCTACTTACTCTACTATAAGAATGTAACACCGGGACAGTATGGGACAGGATTTTTAATAAAAGAATATCTCAAACCGATGATAGAAGAATTCATTGGAGTATCAGATAGGATAACTGTTCTAAATATAACCCTTACGGGCTACAAACACCCAGTATCAATTGTCCAAGTCTATGCTCCAACGGAGACAACTAAAGAAGAAATTAAAGAAACATTTTACAACGAATTAAGATCAACAATGGAGAATCTACACAACACAGTGTAGGTGATGGGTTACTTTAATTGTCAAATAGGAATTAGAAAAAATTATAAAAGTAAATTTTTGGGACAATATACGACAGAATGGTCGAATGCTACTGGATTTTGTATTGACGTTGATGTTATTAAAGACCTGAACTATAATATTAATCACAGAATGGTCCGTGGGAAATTTCAAAGAAATCAAACAAAAATAACTAGAAAATACATGACTAGCCTACACAAACAAATACACCTACCAATACCAGAAGAGACTCTGATTTCCATTGAAGCATCGCTATACAACATAGACAAAATGAAAAGTATGCAAGAAAAATATGCAATTCTAGAAAACCAGTTAAGAGAAACAGTAAAAAATCTACAACAACTAAACCAAATAAGGATATAATAGATGAAAAAGCCAGAGAGCTAATAAAGAAACGCAAAGCATTACAACAGCAAACCAGACGAGATAAGAAAGAGATAGCAAATACTAGCAAAAAGATCAAAGAAAGCATAAGAAAATATACACAAAAATCAAGAACAGAAAGAATTATCTTCCACATAAAATCTAAAATTTACAGGAAGAATAAAAAAAGTTCGAAAAGAGTTACAAGAAAAAACAGATTGGATTTCGAAATTATACGATCATAGAAGTAAAAGAGATAGGTCAAAGCGAACTGACATATTAAATATAGCAACAGATTTCTACAGAAACTTGTACAATAATACAAATGTAAACACAATTCCTATAAATACCCTAGAAAATAATGCGGATGAAGACAGCGTTCCACCCATCCTGAACGAGGCAATATGTACAGCTGTCACAAAAAAGTGAGAAATCACCAGGAGAAGACGGAATCACCAATGACATTTTGAAAGGTTAAATCAATGTCATTCTAAAACCTTTGAACAACCTGTTTAACGAAATACTGAAAAAGGAGCAAATACCGTCTCAGTCAACTTCAACAATTATTCTCCTTCACAAAAAGGGCAACCGAGACGACATCATCAACTATAGACCAATAAGCTTGATGTCCAACTTGTATAAAATATTTGCAAAGATCATTCTTGACCGAATAACTAATGATTTAGACGAGAATCAAACTCGGGAGCAGGCGGGATTCCGCAGCGGATTTTCGACGTTGGATCACATTCACACAATAAAATAGATTATCGAAAAATACAATGAATACCAGATGACATATTATATAGCTTTTGTAGATTACGACAAGGCATTTGACTCTCTTGAACACTCGTGGGAAGCACTTCCCTTAGCTTGGAAGTGCTTCCCATGCGTAATAAAAAATACATAAGACTCATCAAAAAATGCTACGTAAATAAAAAATACATAAGACTCATCAAAAACATATATACCAACATGGCCGCTAGAATAAAAACAGAAAGATTGGGGGACAAGTTTGTAATAAAGAAAGGTGTCAGACAAGGTGACCCTCTGTATCTCAAACTTTTTTCTGCCACATTGGAGCTTGTTTTCAGATCACTTAAATGTAGAAATTGCGGTATCAATATTAACGGAGTGATACTAAATCACCTGCATTTTGCGTAATGTGGGACTACTAAAGAACACTTCTAAAACTAAAGTGATGACGAACAGCACTAAAACACCTATTATAATAAGTAACAACATCATAGAATATGTAGAGAAATACACATACCTTGGCCAAATGATCTCCCCAGGACAACTTACTGCTAAAGAAATACAAACTAGAATTAACTCATCCTGGAGAAGGTATTGGACATTAAAAGAACTTTTAAAAACTTACACATACCACCCAAAATAAAAAGACAAGCATACAACTCCTGTATTTTTTTTTTTTTTTTTTTTTTATACAATCTAGGGCAATGCTTGACTACATTCCACCTGATGGTAAGTGGAATGTAGTCTTAGATGGTAAGGCGCATTGCCCTAGCAACCTATTCACTCTTCTCTTGAAGACACCCACATTATATTTGGCCGGAAATACCGACGCAGGCAAATTGTTCCAGTCCTTCGCTGTACGCACTAAAAAAGAGGAAGCAAAGCGCTTCGTTCGGACAGGTGGAATGTCCACAACAAAAGGATGGATACCTGCCGTGCGTCGGGACGTCCGGTGATGGAAGGGAGACGGGGGAACTAAGTCGTGTAGTTCCTGAGCACACTCACCAAAATGTATCCTATAGAATACTGAGAGGCTAGCAATTTTACGCCTGTGTTCAAGGCTATGGAGGTCGGCTTCGACCAATTCGGTATCGCCGATAAGCCTCTTTGCTCGCCTCTCAATTGAGTCCAGAACCGCAAGATGAGACTTTGCGGCACCAGCAAATATGTGTCCACAGTACTCTACACACGACCGGATCTGTGCTTTGTATAAAACAAGAAGCTGTCCCGGTGTAAAGTACTGCCGAACCTTCGCAAGAACGGCAAGCTTTGCTGCTGCTGCTCTTGCTCTGGACTCAATGAACCGACCAAAGTTGAGGTTCGAGGAAATCTCTAAGCCTAACAACTGAAGCCTGTCACTGTATTCCAAGGATACATTCTGGAAAGTAGGAGCCAAGGTGAAAGGGCTCTTTTTGGCAGTGAACAGACACGTCTGCGTTTTGGTGGCGTTGAACTTGACAAGATTGGCATTGCTCCATGCGGAGACTGCCTGAAGTTTGTCATTCAAACGTTGCACCATGGCTTCTCTTTCAGACTGTACTTGATCTCGACTAGCCCGAGTACTCGGCAGATATCTTTCTACAACTGTGCTGTCGTCTGCATACCCATAGATACCGGGCTTCAACAGATCATTAATGTGCAGCAGAAACAGAGTTGCAGAAAGAACGGACCCCTGAGGCACTCCGGCATTTATTGTCAAGGGTTCTGAGGAACACCCGTCGACAACTACTCGGAGAGATCTGTGGCTCAGAAAGTCCGTTACCCAGCCGATCAGACCAGGAGATATACCGTACGCTGAAAGCTTGCATATAAGGCTCGCATGCCAGACCCTGTCAAATGCCCTCGAGACGTCCAGAGAGACGGCGACCGCTTCTCCGTTCTTCTCGATGGCCTCGCCTAAAATGTGTGTAGCATACACTAGGAGGTCCCCAGTAGACCTATTACGGCGAAACCCGTATTGTCGGTCACTGAGGAGATCGTTACCTTCTAGGTATGCTAGTAGGCGCGAGTTCAATACACGCTCCATAATCTTGCAGAGTATGGAGGTGATTGAAATCGGTCTGTAATTGACAGGGTCGGCACGGCTGCCTTTTTTGGGCACGGGTTGCACATTAGCAAGCTTCCAGGATTTCGGCACTATTCCAGTCATGAAAGAGAGACGATACAGACGTGTCAGTACAGGAGACAACTCAGCTGCGCATGTCTTGAGCAGAATGGCTGGTATACCATCAGGACCACTGGCTTTACTCACATCTAAACGACACAATGTTCTCCATACCTCTTTGTTAGTGATGCGGATTTCAGGCATCGAAATACCGCAGTGAGGAAGATGTGCTGGAGAAGCATTGCCAGTGTCTAGATGCGAATTATCAGCAAACAGAGAAGCAAATACATTCGCTTTCTCTGTTGCTGTGTGGGCCAGGGATCCATCCGGCTTCAGCAGAGCAGGCAGTGAGGGCTGGCAGAAATTCGACTCGATCGCTTTCGCAAGAGACCAGAAAGCTCGACTGCCAGTTGGTCTGGCAGAGAGCTTTTCGCCATTCTTAGCGATTCGATCGAGACGAGCCTTCCGCAATGCCTTTTTGTAGGACTTGGCAGCTTGGTTAAAGGCTCTCTTCTTTATACTTACATCCGGAGTTTTGCGGCTTCGAGCATCAGCCCAAATAAGGTATGCCGAATGTTTTCGGTCATGTGCATGACGACATTCGGCATTAAACCATGGGCGAGCTTTGCCACCGATGGGTACGTCAGCAAAAGGAATAAAATACTCCATTGCCTGATGCACCACATCAGTTATAGCATCCGCGCAACTCGACGGATCCAAAGAAGAGAAGCAGACCTGCCGCCAAGGATAAGAGGCAAAAAAGTGCCGCATCTCATCCCATTCTGCTGACTTGTATTTCCATACTCGCCTAACACCATGTGGTTCGAAAGCTGGTGGGGAATATGTAAATACAGATTTCACCAGACAGTGATCGGAGGTTCCCAAGGGGGACGTGACCTCTACACGATACCTGTCCGGATCAGTTGTCAGCAGAAGGTCCAGGCAATTGGCTGTATGGCCTACCACATCTGGTACCCTTGTCGCTTGCCTCACCAGCTGAAAGAGGTCCAAGGACAACGCAAAGTTCCGCGCTTCTCTTCCAGCATGGTCGGTCTTCTGGTACGGGAACAGCCAGTCCTGATGACAGGCATTAAAGTCCCCCAGAAAGACAAGCTGCGCCGAAGGGTACTGATACAGAGCCATATCTGCAGCCTCACTGAGATACTCAAATAAACGAGTTGTCTCCTGGTCACCGCTGTGCGAACGGTAGACACAGGAATACAGGATTTTTTCGTTTCCTGTGTCCACTAAAACCCATAGGGAAGAAAAAGTGGGGTCTTCAAGGTGACGGAGACGCTGAATACAGAGGTCGTTCCACGCATACACACTGACTCCGGCCCGTGAGCGAAAGTTGTGCTCTAACGAGTAACCGGGATAATCCAAGTATGCAGCGCTCAAAGGACATTGTATCTGCGTCTCCGTCAAAAAGAGCAAGTGCGGCTGCTCTGTCTCCAGGTGGTGGTGGACAGCTAAAAGATTTGAGTGCAAACCCCTTATATTAGTGAGGTGCACTTTATATGAGGAGGAGTGCAACCGCTGCCTTAACTTGTTCCCTTTTTTAAACTTTTTCATAAAAAAAATAAATATAAAAGTGAATAGGGATGGGAAATGGCAGTTGAACGAGGCGGTACATATCGAACCCGACGTCGAAATTGGTGATGTCTTGCCACTGGGAGGCTAGTCTGGAGACTGCGGGGACGCCCGAACCCCCCCAGGGATCGCCATCGGGCCTCCTCGTCTGGTCGCCAACCAGCACGATGGAGCCACCCTGGGATTTTTCGCAGCTGGCGGGGCAGCCTTTCGTGGGTGGCTAACCCACTAATTGGGCCCCCAACTATCTGCGGGCGGCCAGCGGAAAGCCGTCGCTTCGGATCCCGCTACCCTCCTCGACTAGACACCCGACAAAACAAACACCAACCCGACGTCAAACCGGTTCGCCAACGCACCGCAACTATTCAGACCCATTTCCCATAAACGGCTTCATCGAGCAACGTGCCGGAACACGACTAGGTCGCTTTGCGGCACGACTCTGCCCGATGGGTGGTAACTTTGCCGGCGACCGGATGTTATGGTCTACCACCAAGAAAATCCTCCCTGTTATGACATACGGTTGTCAAACATGGCCACTAACAAAAGAGAATATGCAAAAATTAGAAGTATGCCAACACAACATGGAGAGAAGTATTCTGTATTTAAAGAGAGAGGATAAAATTTGTCTCAAATCGATAAGGAAAAAAACTAACATCACAGATGTAACTCACGTGATAAAACGACTGAAATGGAAATGGGCTGGTCATACTATCAGATGCAGGAAAGGAAAATGGGCAAAATATGTGACAGAATGGTACCCGACAGAAGGAAAACGTAAGAGAGGAAGACCAATACGCAGGTGGGAGGATTATGCATCTAAACATGGACTATTATATAATGTGTCGAAATGTGAATACCTGATCTTTGAGGCTTCCGGTAAGAAAGTAAAATACGAACCTAGAATTTTACTAAACGGGATACTGCTAAAACGTGTCAATTACTATAAGTATCTAAGTCACTTCCTTACGGCGGACCTCAGGGATCAGTTGGACATTGAGCGTGAACGCAGAGCCTTAGCTGTAAGGTGTAATATGTTAGCCCGCAGGTTTGCCCGTTGTAGTAAAGAAACTAAGATAATGCTATTTAAAGCATACTGTCAAACCTTCTACACGAGTGCCTTGTGGGTAAACTGCACACAAAGGGCATTGGACACTATTAGGGTTCAATATAATAATGGATTTAGGATGCTGTTGGGCTTACTCCGTTTTTTTTCTGCTTCACTCATGTTTGCTCAAGAGCGAACAAACGATTTTTATGCAATTTTGAGAAATAGAAGGTCTTCCCTGTTGAAAAGGCTTCGTTTTAGTAAAAACAATATCCTAAAAAATGTTTAATGAAAAGGCTGATTCTGAGATTATGAATCATTTTGTTAAAGTCTTGATATTTTTAAAATGAAATTGGAGTTATATTACGATTTGATTTAATTTTAATTTGAATTTTTTTGTTTTATTTTTTTTTTGCTTTGACTTGATTTGACTTGTTTAAAAATATCTTTAAACGTGTATAGCCATGTTAAGCTTATTTAAATTTATATAAATAAAGAATGAAAAATAAACCGATACGGGCAGAGATTCGAACCCCGCGACTACTGGGAAACCGTCCTGTCGCTCTACCAACTGAGCTACCGTATCGCTGCCCGTCTTGGTGAATTAAGCATTCTATATATGTGATCGTCTTTATCGGGACGGTGGTGACATCTATTAGGTTTCTTGCGAAAATGCTAACCAATGTTTCTAACTTTGCAGTATAGATAAACATTGAAAAGATGCCACTACCGAAATTAATGTTTGAAAATATCTTTAAACATGTATAGCCATGTTAAGCTTATTTAAATTTATATAAATAAAGAATGAAAAATAAACCGATACGGGCAGAGATTCGAACCTATATAAAAAACAATAAAAAAAAGTAATAATAACAATAAAAAAAAAACACAAATTAAAGGAAAAAATATATATATATATTTTTAACTGTGACATTCAAAACGGTGGACCACTCAGCATTTGCAAGAATTCGTGACTCCCGCGCTGATTTTCAGTGGCCGCCGTGCTATGATGCAACGAACATCAACGACGGCCTTAGTCCCGTTGAAAATATTTTTTTACAAAAGACAAATAGTAGACGGGCTATAACACAAATAAAGTACATAATAATAATAATAAATAATAGTTATAATAGTGAGATTAAACTTCAAGGTTGTATATATAATACTTAATACATAAATGGGGTTTAAGGTAGGAAAATATTATCTACCAGAATTCGAATAGAATAACAAATAGACAAAAAGTGTGGGTACGAGTCGCTGCCTGCACTTGCCGGACTCAATACACGTTCTTCAAAAAATATATCAAGGAATAAAATAAATAAATAAAATAAAAATAATTAATTAATTAAAAATAAAATAAATAAACAAATTAAAAATAAAATAAATTAATAAATCAAAATATAAATAAAAAAATAAATAATAATAATTAGAAAAAAAAATAAATAAAAAATAATAATAAATAAATAAATAAATAAATAGAAATAAAACAAGTTACATTAGATAAATAAAAATCATGTAGTAAAAATTAATAATGTATTATTAGTTTCCTATCTAACGTTCCCTACTGTTTTTGTATATTTAATACATATTTCTTGTATCTTAATTTAAATGAATTCAAGGTTTTTAAGAGACGTAAAGGGGGTGGTAGATTGTTCCAGCAGCTGGAAGCAGCGTATCGGAAAGTTCCTCGAAATGCAGCTGTTTTATGTGAGGGGACCGATAGGATATTTGTAGAAGCTCTTGTTTTATAGATGGGGTTATAGTCACTTAACCATTTTAGTTTTTTATATAGATATATTGGAATTTTATATTTTATTATACCGAAAAGCAGGCAAGCAAAATGTAGTTGCCTTCTATGGTCCATGTTTAATATATTTGATGAATTTAGAAACGGTGTGATATGCGTTCGTGGTGGTATGTTAAAACAGAATCTGGCACAAGCATTTTGTACTCGTTGAATTAACATCTTGCTACTGGCAAGGAGTCTAGGTCCTATAACAACATCAAGGTAGTTTAATTTGGATAGTACAATTGCCTCACATAGCTTAATACGTATTTTCATAGATAAATATTGGCGAATGCGGTACAACACTTTAAGGCGATAAAAGCAGTTGTAGACTGAGCGAACAACATGTTTTTCAAAACGTAGATTTTCGTCCATTATGACCCCTATTTTTTTTGTATCTGAAACACGTTCTATTTGCGAATTTTCAATAAATACACTTGGACGTTGTATGGAAGTTTTGTGGACGAGCAAATTCGTTCCAAGAATTAAATATTTTGTTTTATTTGGGTTTAAGATTAAACTATTTGAATTTGACCAATTTGCTATTCTATTTAAGTCTGCATTTAGTTTACTAACAGCGGTTATCATTTCATTGGGTTGAAATGATATATACAGTTGAATATCATCAGCATATATGTGATAATTGCAATGTTTAATGTTGTTTTGTATGTCTGCACAGTACAACGAGAATAAAATAGGACCCAAAATAGATCCCTGTGGGACACCCCTCGTGACCATCTTGCAATCTGATCTGGACTTTGATCCATCTGCGTTTGTGATTTCTACAGTTTGAGTTCTATTTAAAAGATAGCTCTCAAACCACGCTATAGTTTTAGAGCTAAAGCCATAAAAAATAGTTTAGCAAGAAGGAGCGAAATATTAATGGAATCAAACGCACGGGAAAAATCCAAAAGAACTAGAATAGTGCCCTGTCCCAAGTCTTGAGCACTCAAAATATCGTCTAAAACATTTGTTAACGCTGTTGTAGTGCTTCTGCCTCTTCTAAACCCGGACTGGACACATGGAAGAATATTATTATTTTCAACATAATCTGACAACTGTTTAGACACATTTTTTTCTAATACTTTAGAAAGGCATGGCAATATACTAATAGGACGTAAATCACATATATTCTTTGGGTCATCTTTTTTTGGTATCGGTCTGATAAGAGCATTCTGGAAACACTTCGGAAAACTACTAGTACTAATAGATGTATTAATTATATATGTAATAGATTCTAAAATATAATTTATAGACAACCTAATCATTGATAACGATATACCATCTGTGCCCACCGCATTTGATTTGATGTCACGTAAACACTCAAAGACAGTATTAGTGTCAACTGTATGTAGAGTAAAACTACTAGAAACGCTTTGATGTGATGTATAATGTTGCAATAATGATGCGGATTTATCTACAGATTCTAAACTATTTAAAAAACTGGAATTAATTAAATTTGGATCGCTGAAATGCCCTGGAAGGCAGAATTCTTTCTTTGTTTTGTATGATATGTTTCGGTGTAGGTGATCCCACATACACTTTGTGTTTTTTAAATTATCGTTTATATATGTTGAAAAGTATACACTTTTTTCTTTATGTAGTGCTGTTTCTACTGTAAATTTCAGGTCTTTATAATAAGTTACATGGGAATCAATCTTAGTGCGTTTTGCTCTAATATGAGCTTTATCTCTAATTTTCATCATTTGTTCAATATTATGGGTTATCCATGGATATTTATAATCTTTAAATACACCGCTTTCAAGAGGTACTAAAATATCAAAGACGAACATCAAATAGCAATTAAAGTCGTCAACCATATCATTTATGTTCTGTGATTTTTTAAGACTACTCCAGTCGATTGAATCTAAATAGCAGTGAAATAAATTTGTATCTATGTTATTGATTTGTCTATAGTACTCACGTACCGCCTTATGCTTAATCTTGCATGTATGTACTTCAAATGAAAGAAATGCGTGGCTACTTGAAATATAGTCTATATTGGCGTGGTCAATATTTATATCGGAACAGACTACATCGAGCAGAGTTTCGCTATGGGTGGTGAAGTGCGTCGGCTTGGTTACAAATTGTTAAAAATTTGTGTACGAAAGAAAGTTGCGTAGCTGTTTACAATTTTCATTATGTTCATCTAAGAGATTTATATTAAAATCACCTACAAAAACTATGTGGTCATGACGCGGTAAGCCTACAATACATTCAGTTAACGCACCAAGAAAGAGGCCGGGATTCATCCATGGCGGCCGATAAGCGGTGCCTACAATTACTTTTTTGCCTTTTACGCCTATACTCAGCCACATTTCTTCAACAGTATTAGTTTCCACATAAGACAGATTACAAGCCAAAATGCCTCTCCGAATATAAAAACCTACACCGCCTCCACGAGAACGAATATCTGTTGGCCTAGGCTTATGACGTAAACGATATCCAGGTACATTCGGTGCACGACCTTCCTCTCCAGTTCTTAACCAAGTTTCATTCACTCCCATGATATCTACGTTATGACGAATCATTGCTATTATAAACTCGTCATGGCCGGTGCTCAGAGAACAGGGATTAATAAATCCAATTTTTAAATTTTGTAAACCTAACATTCTGATTTATATAGTTTTATTAATATAAGTATATAACAGATAGTGTGAGTATAAGTAAGTAAGTAGGCATTAGAGCAAGTGCATAACAGATACTCTGAAGTAATATATCGAATTCTCGAATATAAGTTATAAATTAGCGTAGTATGTATTAGATGTTTATAATTTATCAATAAATAATCGCATATATATAATGACGTATTGATTATAATAATATTGCTCATATTAAATAACAAGGGATTAATGTTTAGTAAATATAAAATATAAATAAATAAATAAATAAATAAATAAATAAATTTAGTACGTACATAATAAAGTAATATATTTTTAGAATTGATGTAAAGTAATATAAAAACAAGATACCCATGGTGAATTTAGTAGTCACAGTTCTATAAACTAATAAAAAGTTCAAAACAACCAAAATCTTTACAAAATATCTAATAATTAAGTAAATAGTGTAATACACATGAAAATTTACAAAATTCAACAACAATGATATAAAAATAGAAGTAAATTTATGCTTATTAAGTATTATTAAATAAATGGGAATAAATCCTATAAAATAGCCTAAATAGACTAGCCACAAAAAACCTTACTGATATCGCAATCTGAAAGAATGCGACAAACAGGAGTTTCGTGCGTGCGACGAGCAAAGATCCGACCACTTTTGGTCCATACGTATCGCCAGCCTTTAACTTTACCCTCTGTCCGTGCTTTGTAAAGTAGACGTCGGTTTATAGATGTTAGGTGTTCGTTTATGTAAAACCGGCGTACTTCACCCTCAATTATACCTGTTGAGTCAGTATTACGACGAACACGAGCCGCCTTTAAGAACTCGTCACGAACACTCCGACGGGTCATCCGTACTACTATTGTTCGCGGTCTATGCTCGGCTTGTATTCGCCTTGGACCCAAACGCTCTGCGCTCACAATGTCCTTATCGTCAATATTAATTCCAATCTTATTTGCAATCATGTGAACGATATTCATAATATTTTCGCCTGATTTTTCAATGAGGCCAGACACCTCAATATAATTAGATAGGCTGTTTTGATCCCTGTCATTTATCTCTGACCGTAAGCTGTCAATCAGGTCAGTTGGGTTATCATTTTGAATGTTTTTATTCTCCTCAATTTTTTCTATAATTGTTAGTCTATCTTCCACCAAAGCAATTCGATTATTACAATCCGTTATACTCGCTTTGAGACGGGATAACTCTTCTCTAAAGAAACCCATTTCTGTGGAGACAGATGCCATTTCCTGTCTTAACATTCTTATTTCATAAATAAGAGTTTCAGAAAGATTGTTATCGATTATCATATTCGCACTCGATGCCTCTTCGGTCACCAACGAATGTTCACATTCCGAAGACTTGACGGGTGTACAAAGTTTTGAGCTTTTCATTATTTTACAATCCCGGCATTGCCATTTAGCAGGAATTCGTGTGTCCGGGCTAATATTGATACAAGATCTATAGTATCTTAAGGAGCACTTCGCACACCTAGCGCCCTCTGTTGTGCTAATAAATTTACCGCAATGATTGCACTTATTGGTCATTTTTCTTATGGTTAATGCTGGTGGTCTTGACAATGACTACTAGATGGCTCTTTAGACAATCGTGTGTAAATTTCACTTTTAAGTTTGTTATATTTTTTTAACTTTTGTATAGATATTAATTATGTTACATAAACACGATACTATTTTGTTTTCTCAACACTGCACTGCGGCTTCGCTTCAATCGAGTTGAAAACTATTTAATAGGAAAAACAAAATAAGTCGTGGGTATATTCACCAAACAGCTGATTCACTAACACTATGATAATTGTGAAAATCACAATACGACACAATAATACTAAAAAGTTTTCAAAACGACACTTAAAGTGAAGCACAAATCTCTTGGTGGTAGACCATAACATCGGGTCGCCGGCAAAGTTACCACCCATCGGGCAAAGTGGTGCCGCAAACCGACCTAGTCGTGTTTCGGCACGTTGCTCGATGAAGCCGTTTATGGGAAATGGGTCTGAACAGCTGCGGTACGTTGGCGAACCGGTTGACGTAGAGTTGGTGTTTATTTTGTCGGGTGTCGAGTCGCGGAGGGTAGCGGGATCCGAAGCGACGGCTATCCGCTGGCCGCCCGCATATAGTTGGGGGCCCAATTAGTGGGTTAGCCACCCACGAAAGGCTGCCCCGCCAGCTGCAAAAAATCCCAGGGTGGCTCCATCGTGCTGGTTGGCGACCAGACGAGGAGGCCCGATGGCGATCCCTGGGGGGGTTCGGGCGTCCCCGCAGTCTCCAGGCTAGCCTCCCAGTGGCAAGACATCACCAATTTCGACGTCGGGTTCGATACGTATCGTCTCGTTCAACTGCCATTTCCCATCCCTATTCACTTTTATATTTATTTTTTATGAAAAAGTAAAAAAAAAGGAACAAGGTTACACAGCGGTTGCACTCCTCCTCATATAAAGTGCACCTCACTAATATCAGGGGTTTGCACTCAAATCTTTTAGCTGTCCACCACCACCTGGAGACAGAGCAGCCGCACTTGCTCTTTTTGACGGAGACGCAGATACAATGTCCTTTGAGCGCTGCATACTTGGATTATCCCGGTTACTCGTTAGAGCACAACTTTCGCTCACGGGCCGGAGTCAGTATGTACGCGCGGAACGACCTCTGTATTGAGCGTCTCCGTCACCTTGAAGACCGCACTTTTTCTTCCCTATGGGTTTTAGTGGACACAGGAAACGAAAAAATCCTGTATTCCTGTGTCTATCGTTCGCACAGCGGTGACCAGGAGACAACTCGTTTATTTGAGTATCTCAGTGAGGCTGCAGATATGGCTCTGTATCAGTACCCTTCGGCTCAGCTCGTCTTTCTGGGGGACTTTAATGCCTGTCATCAGGACTGGCTGTTCCTGTACCAGAAGACCGACCATGCTGGAAGAGAAGCGCGGAACTTTGCGTTGTCCTTGGACCTCTTTCAGCTGGTGAGGCAAGCAACAAGGGTGCCAGATGTGGTAGGCCATACAGCCAATTGCCTGGACCTTCTGCTGACAACTGATCCGGACAGGTATCGTGTAGAGGTCACGTCCCCTTTGGGAACCTCCGATCACTGTCTGGTGAAATCTGTATTTACATATTCCCCACCAGCTTTCGAACCACATGGTGTTAGGCGAGTATGGAAATACAAGTCAGCAAATTGGGATGAGATGCGGCACTTTTTTGCGTCTTATCCTTGGCGGCAGGTCTGCTTCTCTTCTTTGGATCCGTCGATTTGCGCGGATGCTATAACTGATGTGGTGCATCAGGCAATGGAGTATTTTATTCCTTTTGCTGACGTACCCATCGGTGGCAAAGCTCGCCCATGGTTTAATGCCGAATGTAGTCATGCACATGACCGAAAACATTCGGCATACCTCATTTGGGCTGATGCTCGAAGCCGCAAAACTCCGGATGTAAGTACAAAAAAGAGAGCCTTTAACCAAGCTGCAAAGTCCTACAAAAAGGCATTGCGGAAGGCTCGTCTCGATCAAATCGCTAAGAATGGCGAAAAGCTCTCTGTCAGACCAACTGGCAATCGAGCTTTCTGGTCTCTTGCGAAAGCGATCGAGTCAAATTTCTGCCAACCCTCACTGCCTGCTCTGCTGAAGCCGGATGGATCCCTAGCCCACACAGCAACAGAGAAAGCAAATGTATTTGCTTCTCTGTTTGCTGATAATTCGCATCTAGACACTGGCAATGCTTCTCCAGCACATCTTCCTCACTGCGGTATTTCGATGCCTGAAATCCGCATCACTAACATAAAGGTTTGGAGAACATTGTGTCGTTTAGATGTGAATAAAGCCAATGGTCCTGATGGTATACCAGCCATTCTGCTCAAGACATGCGCAGCTGAGTTGTCTCCTTTACTGACACGTCTGTATCGTCTCTCTTTCATGACTGGAATAGTGCCGAAATCCTGGAAGCTTGCTAATGTGCAACCCGTGCCCAAAAAAGGCAGCCGTGCCGACCCTGTCAATTACAGACCGATTTCAATCACCTTAATACTCTGCAAGATTATGGAGCGTGTATTGAACTCGCGCCTACTAGCATACCTAGAAGGTAACGATCTCCTCAGTGACCGACAGTACGGGTTTCGCCGTAATAGGTCTACTGGGGACCTCCTAGTGTATGCTACACACATTTTAGGCGAGGTCATCGAGAAGAACGGAGAAGCGGTCGCCGTCTCTCTTGACGTCTCGAGGGCATTTGACAGGGTCTGGCATGCGAGCCTTATAAGCAAGATTTCAGCGTACGGTATATCTCCTGGTCTGATCGGCTGGGTAACGGACTTTTTGAGCCAGAGGTCTCTCTGAGTAGTTGTTGACGGGTGTTCCTCGGAACCCTTGACAATAAATGCCGGAGTGCCTCAGGGGTCCGTTCTTTCTGCAACTCTGTTTCTGCTGCACATTAATGATCTGTTGAAGCCCGGTATCTATATGTATGCAGACGACAGCACAGTTGTAGAAAGATATCTGCCGAGTACTCGGGCTAGTCGAGATCAAGTACAGTCTGAAAGAGAAGCCATGGTGCAACGTTTGAATGACAAACTTCAGGCAGTCTCCGCATGGAGCAATGCCAATCTTGTCAAGTTCAACGCCACCAAAACGTAGACGTGTGTATTCACCGCCAAAAGGAGCCCTTTCACCTTGGCTCCTACTTTCCGGAATGTATCCTTGGAATACAGTGACCGGCTTCAGTTGTTAGGTTTAGAGATTTCCTCGAACCTCAACTTTGGTCGGTTCATTGAGTCCAGAGCAAGAGCAGCAGCAGCAAAGCTTGCCGTTTTTGCGAAGGTTCGGCAGTACTTTACACCGGGACAGCTTCTTGTTCTATACAAAGCACAGATCCGGTCGTGTGTAGAGTACTGTGGTCACATATTTGCTGGTGCCGCAAAGTCTCATCTTGCGGTTCTGGACTCAATTGAGAGGCGAGCAAAGAGGCTTATAGGCGATCCCGAATTGGTCGAAGGCGACCTCCAAAGCCTAGAACACAGGCGTAAAATTGCTAGCCTCTCAGTATTCTATAGGATACATTTTGGTGAGTGTGCGCAGGAATTACACGACTTAATTCCCCCATCCCCCTTCCATCACCGGACGTCCCGACGCACGGCAGGTATCCATCCTTTTGTTGTGGACATTCCACCTGTCCGAACGAAGCGCTTTGCTTCCTCATTTATAGTGCGTACAGCGAAGGACTGGAACAATTTGCCTGCGTCGGTATTTCCGGCCAAATATAATGTGGGTGTCTTCAAGAGAAGAGTGAATAGGTTGCTAGGGCAATGCGCCTTACCATCTAAGACTACATTCCACTTACCATCAGGTGGAATGTAGTCAAGCATTGCCCTAGATCATATAAAAAAAAAAAAAACTAATAATGATTAAAACTAAATTTTCATATACTTGCACTTTGAAAACCACTGCAATTTTTATTTTTTATTTGGGAAACTACAAGCCGTCACCAACGTTCGTTGGTGACGTAATGTTATTTTCGGCTCATCCGTAAGATTACTCATTTTCGATAGATCGGGTTGCGATCCACCTCCCGTCAGGGTGTGTTTTTGCGGAGGAGACCGTTTTACACTCATTATAATAGTAATAATATTAAAATAAAAAGGTATAGGTAATAGTAAACAGCGCTAGTTAACAACAATTTCAATCAATGTATTCTGCGTAAAATTGTTCCCGTACGGGAATAGTTAAAATGCAGCCAGTAAGTGTGTATACTTGCGCGTTGCACTATACCCAGCGTGCGGCGTATCGATGCGCGAAAGAGTTAAAAAATAGCAACTGAACTCTTCTCTCGTATCTTCCACCAGTGCTGCTGAGCGCGTTCCGAGCGGACTCGAGGAATAAAACAGCGTAATAACTGGTATCTGGTTGACACAACTTGAACTCATTAATTAAACTAATTACTGACTGTTTTTCAATGACACTGATTATAATTTTAAAGCAAGGTTTAGCACACGTCTGTTTTGCACGACGAACGAAATGAAACAAGTAGTTTAGCTTAGTAGTTTAACAAGTAGTTTAACAAGTAGTCTAGTAGCTATTTACAAGTAGTTTCAAGAATCTAATCTGTAGTGCTTCTAGTTTATCAATGTTACTTTTAAATGTTAAACCATAACTGTCAAGAGCATATCCCCGAACAAGATGTCATGTCAAGAACATATTCGATTCAACCAATGCAAAATACAAAATTTAAAATGTACTAATTGGTACTTTAAAACTTAAATGATAAAATTTACACAGGACCAATCTTAATTTGTTACAGATGTATTCTATATGATAGGTCCAAGAGAATTTAGAATCTATTTTAACACCTAGATATGTTAACATAATCCACGTTTTCTATCGGTTTACAATTACAGTTTATTATGTTGGTATGTAGGCAGGAATAACTATGTGTATACATTAATGGCGGAATAATAAATTTATTAAGATATGGTGACTTTATAATAATGAATTTGGTTTTTTGAGAATTTAGGACGATTCCATTATTATGGTCACATAATATAACCTAACCATTCCATCTATATCGCGTTATACTAATCGACACGTTTTATCAATAACAGAACCACCGAGTAATGTGCATAAATCTTCCGCATACATGTACGCAGAACAGTTGCGGAGTACACCACACAAGCTGTTCACGTGTAGTAGGTAGCAGAGTGGCCCAGTCCCAGATCCCTGAGGGACGCTGCATTTGACCTTGGTTTCTAACAATGTCGCCGACTTTCACACGAAAAGTGCGTTCCGTAAGGAGCTCACGAAACCAGTGGTTCAATGGTTGACTTACTCCACATTCATTCATAGTATTCAAGAGTGTTTCCGCTTCTAAAGTATCAAATGCTTTTTTGAAATCATAAAATATTAAAACTACAATTTTTTTTTCTTCTTAATGTGAACTAAGTTCGTTAGTTAATTTTGATAAAACTGTGTTTGTACTTTTACCTTTCTGGAAACCATGTTGGTTTTCGTTCAATATTATATTTTTTGTAAGTAATTTGCTAGCTGGTTAATTATACATTTTTCAATAATTTTATCTACACTTAATAAAATTGCTATGGGGCTGTAATTACAGAAGATTTTACAGTCACCCTTTTTGTGGACTGGACGAATAATGGTTTCCTTAAGTTTTTCTGGATATTTATGCTGGACTACAGATAAATTAATTAGTTTTGCTAATATGGGACTAATTTTGTTTGCAACTACCTTTATATCTGACATACGCACGAGATCGCTTCCAGGTGATTTATTTTTACTTAATTGATTAATTACACGTTTGACATCATTTTTACTAACTGGCTGCCATCTCATGCACATATCCGATTTCTTGACATAGTTATCCCGTATCATTCAAAAATTAGTACACACATGTTTTATTTTATTAACTTCACTTGAAAAATTATTGGCAAATTTATCGCATATCTCCTTTATACTTCCTTGCCCTTCCATATTTGAAATTATAGAACTATCTAAGGACTGTCTATTGTTCCCCAATAAGTTATTTAATTTGTTCCAAACTTTCTTAATATTATTTTGACAATCTAAAATACTTTGTTTATCATACTCAACTTTACATTTAAATATAGCTTTGCTACATTTGTTTCTATCTCTGGTATAATTCAGTCTTTTTATTATATTTTTCGGTTCACCATATATTAAACAGCCTGTCTCTCTCTAAAATATTTTTTTTTAAATTATCGTTTATCTAATTTTTGTTATTTCTGTTACTTTTCTTTTGAACCGTAGTTATTAATTTGTAACTTTCATTGTAAATGTTAGTGAATATTTTTTTGTGAATGATTTGTATAATTCTAATGGGCAATTTATGTCTAATAACTTATCAAAGTTCTTTGTTCGTAATTTTTGTCTAACTAAACTTGCGTCGAATGGCAGGGATCGACTGCGATCGCTTCATAGCTGGTGCTCGGTTTCATTGTAACACAGCCGCGATAAAAAAGTGATCAGAAATCTTATGTTTTATTACAGCCGAATCAATCGAAGCGTACGGTACCTAACATATATATGGTCTAAACATGATTCAACCAATTTATCCTTAAGTATTTCCCTACGAGTTACATCACTTATACATTTCGTAAAACCATACTCCGAAAATAAATTCTCATATAAGATAACACAGTTATTGCAACTATTTAAAAGATCAATATTGATATCCCCATAAAGAATAATTTTTCATCGCCGAGGTAAATCTAATAGTTTACGTAGTTCTAACAAGAAATCGTGAATTCTATTGTTTTTAAAAAATCTGGGTGGTCTATACATGGATGTTAAATAAATTTGCTCGCCACCAATATCGAATGTTATGGAAACGCACTCCGCCGATCGCATTGCTTGTCCACTCGCAAGCGCAGGTATCTCGCTTACACGCGCGCCAAGCTCGGTTCGCGAGTAAACCAATACACCCCCACCACTGCGGCCCTCGTGGGTGTTAACATTAACAACAAATCCTGGAATTTTATAAAACGACAATAAAGAGAAATGTATGTTTGGTTCTGTTATAATAATAATGTCTAAACGATTTATATCACTACCTAGCGCCAATAAGAACTCATTGAAATGCTTTTTTATCGATCTTATATTAAGATGTAATATACATATAGGTCTTTACTGTTACTTATCGATTGTAACCACGTATATAAATTATCGGCACACAGATAGTTAACAGGTTCTTTAATTACTGAGATCAGATTATTTAAGTTATCGAATTTTCTCTTAAATATTACGCTTATTAATGATTGTGCGTAGCTATTGCAATTACTTATTATTAAAAAGATCGATAATGTCACTCTCAGACCGTATACAAATAGTTTTTTCTCCTTCAGCTTTCTTGACTAGTATTTTTCCATTTGAAACCCATATAAATCTATAAATTTCTTTTAGTTCCTTCCTTGTGTTCCATAATAGGGTGCGGGTAGTGTTAGTTAAGTCCTCATTTACGTATACTTTCGTAGTAGTTGATCCATTTGTGATCATGTTACTTGTTGTATCAGATAGCTTTCGACGCACAGCGAGCCAGTTGTCCCGCGACCCAGTACCCGTCGACTTTAAGCCCACGATGATAGGAGCTGGATTTATGGGTGTTTTTGTTTTTCGAGTCCGTTTAACCCATTCTATGTCCATACAATTTACATTTAATATATTTCTTATTTTATCGACTATATCTTTTACATTCTTATTCGGCAATTGTTCAACACCTGCTATTTCTAGATTATTTTTTCGATTTGATTGTTCAAAGTCGTGAATATTTGTTCTAGAGCAGTGTTTTGTTTTTCCAAAAATACACATTTATAATAAATTATTAATTATGAATATGAATTTTCTTTCGATTGATTGTGTTCTGTAATCAATGAGTCATATTTAGTTGACAAAAGGCTTAAACTCTGAGTAATTGTGTCTAGTTGTTTTTTAAAACCTGGTATTGCGCCGACTTTCTTTTGTATGTCCTTAAATATTTTGGCATTATCCTGGATCTCTTCCTCTTGTTCTTCTTCTTCAGAACCTTCTTCTTCACAATTATTACAATATAATCTGTTTTTTCCATTCTTAATATCCGCCGCCAACCCCTTCACACACCCCCTATGAAAAGTTTCTTGGCAAGTACCTTGACATAGGAAGTGAGATCCTTTTTTAGTAAGTCCTATAAATTAATTTACTGTACCATTTTTTTTTGTTAATAAAGGCTTATTGTATTGTATTGTATACTTGATTTGTGAATGACTAATTAGTTCGAATATTTATTGCATATTTTGCTTAAATGTAAATAAATTTTAAATAGGGGAATAGGGGATAGGGACGGTGGTAACATCTATTAAGGTTAACATTACGATACATGCTTATAGATATTATCAATATCGTTATATAGGATTTTGGAAAGAATTCTAATAGATGTTACTACCTTTCCGATAAAGACGATCACATATAGAATGCTCAACTCACCGAGATGGACAGCGATACGGTAGAGCTACCGTATCGCTACCGTACCGTACTAATTGAGCAATTGATAGAGCGACGGGGCGGTATCCCAGAGATCTCAGATTCGAGTCCCTGCTCGTATCGGTTTATTTTTCATTCTATATTTATATAAATATAAATAAGCTTAACGTGGCTATACATATTTATAGACATTTACAAACATTAAATGTAAATAAAATTGTGTGGTTTACATTTCCTTATAATAAAAGTTTGCCACAGACTGATAATAAAATTAGATATAAGATTAATTTATTAATATATAATTTATGTTGCACTTGGCTTAATATAAGTACTTGAGAGTGTGAGCTCAGGTATGATAACCAGACGGGTGATCTAAGAAACTGGCTTAGACAGGCCCACATTCCGAATCAAATCCATGGTCGAAGTTAAAGGGTCTGCGGGGTTATATTAATGTTGTTGGTGTCTGTCCGAAGAGACGCTTATGGGTTGTCCGGTCCACGCTATCATAGGGGACGATAGCTGGTCGAAAGGATGCCTAGTTCAGTTGTCCGGTTCAGTATGGGTTGTTTGAGATTCCAGTATGTTTACAGTTGCTCATTAAGGTTAACGGAATGTATAGTGTAAGTTTGGTTTGTGAAATGTGTGGAACACGCTATCAATGTAATGATTTAAAATAGTTCTTAAAGGGTTCACTAGATGGCGTCTCCATATGTCTCCATGTTTCTACATGACACAAAGAATTAGCGCCTTACTTATATGTAATGTAATGAGTTATGTATGAGAAGAGAAATTATTTGTGAAGTAAAGGAATAAATAAGAATCTAGTACAGTGCCTTGTGTTATTTAAGAATCCTTTACGAACTTGAGAGACCACAGCCTACGCGTTCAACAAAATGTATAATGTATTATGTGTCAGAGATGGACGAGCGTGTATAAGTGGTGTAGCTATCTGTTACCTTCTTGGTTTTTTTTATGAGAAAATGATGGTAGGGGAAGAGACCCACGAGGACGTGCGAATGTCAGAATGGCCGTGACGGCACTTATGATAATTTAACGATAATAAGTAATTCAATAGATATTATCATACTGCAGGGTGTGAATGTCGTGACGTAACAAGTAGTGTGATCAGGGTCGTTTGAATGAGTAAAAGGTATACTTTAAATAATGAAGAACAGGGAGTTGGTGGTGGATTTTATTAGAGACAGTGATACTGTTCGGACTCTCCAAACGGGACCAGAGGTTCACGAAACATTTTAAAACAGGACTTATCATATTGTGTCTTTGTGGTTTAAGTGCCTGAGACCTACGCCATGGATCTTGTACCAGATGACTCCATCAATAACGAACAAGCCACTAATATACCTCGATTTCCGACAAATAAAAAAAACTGTTTGCATGAAATTAACACTAGAAATGAAAAAAAAACTAACTATGCCCACTTTTTCCGGTTCCGGAGCTTGAGTGCGGTGCGTGAGTTTCGAATTTAGTCATTCCTAAACAAGTGATATAACTTCAATTATCCGTACTACTCACGAAAAACGTAAAGAGTGAAAAAATAAAAAAAATAATGGAGGAAAACCAAAACTTAAAAAATAAAGTTACAAAATTAGACCAAAAAATCACTAACTTGGAAAAAGATAAGAGGAAAAGTAACCTGATTTTCTTCGGCGTGCAGGAAAATGGAAAGAGGGAGGCAAAACTCATCAACCTCATAAAAGAAACTACAGAAGGAGCGGGCATACATCTAGACAGTCACGAAATAAAACAATATCTACATAATTGGAGCCCAAACCAACATAAATAGTTTTTAAGAAACGCATCATAAAATATCTACATGAGAGATCATAACATTTGTTTATTTCATTCATATCCTATCATTACCTATATTTATAATTACCTGTATAATTATTGTTTAAGGTGAATTATTAATTTATATACTTTATTTATTTTATTGTTATGTATATATATATTTATATTTAGGTATTTATTATTAATATATATTTAGTTTATATTATTGTTGTATATGTATATATTTATTATATATGTATTACCTATAGTTTAGTTTATTATAGCACCGTTGTTATTCTTAGCTTTAAGTGTTTCTTTTTTGTTCATTTATTTTGTACCCTCATCGTTTTATTTTCTGTTAGCTGTATTGGTGGACTGGTAGAAAATGCTTTAGCATTAAGCTCGCCCATTGTATTTTATGTTGTACAATAAAGTATAAATAAATAAATAAATAAATAGTCCTGTAGTTGTAACCATTTCTAGTATATGGAAAAAACATCTTATATTAAAATCTAAATCTAATTTACCCGAAGGCAGTTATGTCAAAGACGATTTTGCCAAGGATGTTCTCGAACCTAGGAAACAACTACAGCCCATAGTCGAGGAGGAACGAAAAAAGGCAATATAGCTTTTCTGAGAGGAGACCAACATGTAGTTAAAAACAGAACGACAACCAAAGTGAAAAAAGGAAGAGAAACAAGACTATATCCCCCAACTTGCCTACCCGAAGCCGAACACATTTAACAAGCTTGGAAGCCAACCAAACATAATAAACAGTACTGGTCAAAAAGAAATATTGAAGCCAAACATATTACAGTACTTGGGAAGTGACCGAAGTTCTTCTACCTCTACCTCAGGGAGTTCAAAAAACTAATAAACGCAAATAAACAATCTTTAAAATCTAGAAGAACCGGCATAACAACAACTAAAAAAATACAGTAAAGGTACAACCAAATACAACAAACACATAAATTCTTTCCACCACGGTTGGTCACCGAGGGAATTGCAGACCAAAACCCTCCAGCTAAATATAGTATCAAATCAAACAAAATCAATATTGCAACTTTAAACACTAGAACTTTAAGAACCCAAGATACCCTTGCAGAACTTATAATTGCCATCCAAGATATCAAATTTGACATACTCGGAATCAGCGAAATGAAAAGAGAAGGTGAATCAATTTATGGACACCAGGACTACATACTATTCAACAAAGGCGAAAAAGGAGGCCAAAGAGGAGTCGGGTTTCTAATAAAAACCACTTTGAAAAATAAAATTCAAAACATCTTTAGTTTCTCTGACAGGATAGCAGTATTTTATATCAAGCTACCCAATTATTCAAAGACTTGGACTATCATCCAAGCATACGCACCAACCGAGCAAGCTGCAGAATTAGAGACAGAAGCATTCTACACTGAACTGGCAAAAATCATTAGAAAATATACAAATAACCATATTATATTGATGGGCGATTTTAACGCAGAAATTGGAGAAAAAATAAACGATGAAGAGTATGTACTGGGAAATTACGGACATGGTAAAAGAAGCGTCAATGGTCAAAAACTAGTAGAATTCTTGTTAAAACAAAACTTCAATCTTCTGAACAGTATATTAAAAAAAAATTAAATGAACAAATGGACCTGGATTTCACCAGATGACAATTATAAAGATGAAATAGATTACATAACAAGCAATTTTCCTTAAGCATTTACAAATACAAGCGTAATTTCAAAACTCAACTTTAATACAGATCATCGTATGGTAAGAAGTACAGTTCTATCAGTACCACCAAAAAAGTGAGAAAGAACATTAACACTTATAGTCTAGACCACACCACCACCGAGAGTTTTAAAAAAATCGGTCAGTCACTAAAAGTAAAATTACAAGATCTGAAATACGAAAATGAAAACGATATCAAAGAGAATTATGGAATATTGGAAAAACAAGTTACTGTTCCTCGCATCAATACAAACCAAAACAAATACTCACTCAGCAATGAAACCATCCAACTTATAAACTGCAGAAAATCTGTTCTGTGTAAAAAAAAGCAAAAGAAAACATAAAAATCATTACGAAAATAAGCAAGAACATAAAAAAATGTATTAGAAAAGATCGCAAAATTAGAAGACGAGAAGTATTAGAAGGTCAAATA
Source organism: Napeogenes sylphis (assembly GCA_959347405.1). Lineage (NCBI taxonomy): Eukaryota > Metazoa > Arthropoda > Insecta > Lepidoptera > Nymphalidae > Napeogenes > Napeogenes sylphis. The sequence goes on from OY365788.1 coordinate 27,110,446, forward strand.
CAGAGAACTGGAGGAGTAAGGAAGTCTCTGAAAGAACTTAAAGAAACAGGAAAAGAGTGAATACCGAAACTAAAGAAAAAAGAAGAGAGCATTACCGACAGGAAAGGTATACATGAATTGGCGACGAAATTTTACAAAGAACTATATTCAAATAATGACCTCCTCCAATCTTCCACGCAAACCCTTACGAATAAAATAGCGGACAGTGTGGCATTGCGGGAGCCGGATATTTTAAGGAGTGAAGTGGAAATTGCAATAAGGAATCAAAAATTGAAAAATTACCGGGACCAGACCAAAATACCAACGAGATATTAAGAGGGACTATTGACGTAATAGTACCATTACTTACTAAAATGTTTAACTCAATATTGAGAAATGGATATATACCAGGACGATGGGAAACATAATTTATAATTCTACTACACAAGAAAGGCGCTAAAGACAACATTGGCTACAAATGTCAATAGACCAATAAGTTTAATGTCATATCTTTACAAAATATTTGCAAAGGTAATTTAAAATATTACGCAGGAAAAGTGCCAAATTAGACGAAAACTAAACAATTGAGCAAGCTGGTTTCAGAAAACATTTTTCAACATTAGACCAAATCCACACACTCAAACAGACAATTGAGAATTACAAAGAATTTAACAAAACACTATACGTAGCTTTTGTAGATTATGAAAAAGCATTCGATTGTATCAGCCATGCTTCAATATGAGGGAGCCTAGAGAGGCAAAATATACCTGCAACATATATTAACATTATCAAAAATAAATACGCCAACAGCAAAGCTAAAATCCAATTGGAAGTCTTGGGGAAAGAATTTCGGATCAAACGAGGAGTTAAACAAGGAGACCCTTTGTCCCTAAAGTTATTTACAGCAGTTCTTGAGGACATCTTTCGCAAACTCAACTAGGAACATCTGGGACTCAATATAGACGGCAAAAAACTAAATTACTTAAGATTTGCGGATGACCTGGTCTTATTAGAGGAAAGTCCAAAAGGCGATTGAGAAAATGATTGAAACTCTAAATACTGAAAGCTCGAAAGTGGGTCTAAAAATTAACTTCAGCAAAACGAAGCTGTTAACGAACTCGAAAAAGGCGAACAAACAAAAAAGAAGTTAATAATCTCTTATTGTCGTACCATTGCTTCTTACCAGTTCGAAGGTCCACCACTGATCATTTCAAGATTTCTAATGCGGAGTCGTAAACATACACATTGTTTTTGAGCTTACAATGCAAACGCTGGCTGAATTCTACGAGGTAGATCAAAATAATGTACTAAGTATTGTATATCTTAAAAAGTTCTACAAGAAAATCCGCGATGGTATATGTTTAGGGATAACCCACAAGAGCAAAATTTTTATCTTTTACTTTTTACGAAAAATAATAGGTTATTTACAAAGCAATTTTAAGAAATACAGCTTTAATCCTTAACTAATTAAGTAACTTAAATACATTTTACATTTAATATGGAACAACATAGCCCTTTACAGCATATAATTTAAATACATATTTTCGAAGATATTATCAGGAATAAATTTATAGTTAGTTTGTACGCGGTAGAAGTGGGAGCGAGAGGTATAACAGCAAAATCTCTCTATAGCCTACTTAAAGACCTTGGCCTCTCTAGAACAAGCATCGGTTCATTTCTAGAACGTATTTCAAAGGCGGCATTAGTAGGTTCTTTCCAAATTTGGTTAGGTAGGGAGAGGAGTGTGGAGGGTGAAGGTGAGCGTTTTTGCGCACAATAAAGGGGCCCCTTAAACCTACTCCTGGGTCGCAAGTCCCAGGCACTGCTTGCACTCCTCTCCTTGCAACGCGATGGGCCCGGCACCCGCACGGTGAATCCATGGATTGCTAAGAAGCTTCTTCTTATCTAAATTGACAGCCCGGAGAGACGGGATGACGCTGGAAAGACAGTTGACGCTGGAAAGAAAGCTGGCAGCTGGGAAGACAGCAGACTGCTGGAAGGACAGCCGATGGTGATGGCCTAGCAAGCCAAGCCCGGGAACGTCGCTAAACGCTAAAAGTCCAAATAAAAAAAATACCCCTAGGACAGTCCGAGAGGGGGGGCGGAAGAACTGTCCACCGGTTGACAATTACGGCAAAAACGGCGCGATAACAGAACTGAAATGCCCTACGTGCAGGAAAAATTACAAAAGACGAGCCTGGTTTATTAAACATCTAAAAACACAATGGTGCTGAAGTGCGGCAACCGTCGGTAAGATCTTCAGTTTTCACTGCGGATAGAGTTTACCCTCACATATCTCATGGTGAGCCATTGAATGAAAACTACCAGGTGTCCATGACCATCCGGACGCGTCTTAGCATTCCAAATACTAAACAATCGACCTGGAAAGTACATGACCAAAATATAGCGGCCCTGTTAGAGCACCCGGGCTCAAATCAGGTACTCGATGCGCAAGTAGAGACTTTTCAAAATACTATTTACGACTACTTTAATAAGCACTACCTACGAATCGTTATGCTCACAAAAATAAGGAAAACGGTTTTAAATTGAAAATAAGGAGGAAAAAAAGAGACCTTATAAAGAAACTGCGTATAGCCAAAGCCTTAGGCGGTAATGAACTTAGTCTACTGTCTAGGGCATTGCGATCAATTCTTAAACTTATCCAAGGTATAACAAATCAAATAACGAAAAATCGTGATAGCTTTGATCGGGCAAAACATAAAGTAGACTTTTATAAAAATCCTTTCAAATACTCAAAAAACATTTTCAAAGATTAAAAAGGTAAGCTTCTCTTGACCAACGAGCAAATTTTCGATCATTATAAAAGCACATACGAAGTGCCAGAAAACCAAAGACATATAGTCTTTGTATAGAAAACCAAAGACATATAGTCTATGGGGATCCAAACGAACACAAACCTGAGACTCCTACTGAAGACTTTCAAGCCAACCCACCAACTTTGGAGGAAATCAATAAAATAATTAAAATGAAACCATCTAAGTCAGCACCAGGTCCGGATGGTATCCCTTATATAGTTTACAAAAAACGTCCGTCGCTCCATAAACATCTTTTAAATATATTCGGTAAAATCTGGTCAAGAAAGTAAATACCGGTATCATTCGGAAAAGCCCTTTTTGTCCTCATTCCGAAAAACGAAAATGTCAATAATCCTAAGGATACTAGACCGATAGCCTTTTTTTTTTTTTTTTTCGTTTGAAAAATGCGTTTCCGCATCGTCACCCAGGCCAGGAATGCGATGGTCGGGCGGTATGTGCGGCATCCGGCGACTGCCATTTTTAAGGCACCCCACTAAAAAACCAACGGCTGCCCACGACGCTACAATGGGACGCCACGGGATCGCTTTCGCACTCACCGTGGCGCCCCGACAGACCGATAGCCCTAACAAATACAATTTCCAAAATATTTTTCTCTTTTTTACAAACTAAAATGACGCAATTCATGATTAATAATAGATATTTCAGGCCTAATCACCAGAAAGGGTTTTTGCCCGGAATTTCTGGATGCCTGGAACTTAATACGTTAATATCGGAAAGCCTTAAAGATGCTAGAACTAGCGAGAGACAAATTACGGTGTGTTGGATAAACTTAGAAAACGTCTTTGGGTCGGTACGACATGAACTAATGATGTTCGCGCTTAAATGGTATAACTTTCCTACGGTAGTTCGCGACATTATTGCATCATATTATTCAAAATTAAAATTCTCTATAATTTTTAATGAAAACCATTCCAAACCACTTAATTATAACGTTGGTTTATTTCAGGGCTGTTGTATTTCTCCTATTATATTAAATATAGTTATTAATATTTTAATAGACAAATTAATTAGAAATGAAAAAAAGTGGGGCTATCGGTTTAAGTTCAACAACAAATACACAGAATCCATACTAGCCTTTGCAGATGATCTTGCGATACTGACACGTAATCCGAAACAATGTCAGGTACTTTTAAATGTAGTTGAGGATTTCTGTACGTGGACAGGCGGATTGAGGACAAAACCAAGTAAATGTTTTAGTCTGTGTCTGGGTAGACGGAATACCAAATATACCTCTTACGATCCGGGTCTTATAATAGGCGGTCAGTGCGTTAGAACGGTTACGGAAGCAGCTCCGTTTAAATTTTTAGGTAAAAAAGTCGATTACCAAGGCCGTACTCCATTGTTGGATGTAATAGTCGATAGCTTTTTAAATGATCTCAAAAAGGTAGACAACCAACCAATAAGTAACGTCAAAAAAGCTTGGATTTACGATAATTTTTTAACATCACGTCTAAATTGGCCTTTCCTCGTTTATGATATTAATAAAACCCTTTTGTCAAAGTTAGATGCAAGCGTCATAAAGACATTGAAGTTATGGCTCGGGTTAGCGCACTCAGCGGACTCTTCAACCTTATTTAGAGACCGAAACGACTTTGGATTAACATTAAAGAAACCATCGGAGCTCTACAAACATCTAAGAGTTACCAAAAGACATATCATCGGAAAATCTAAAGATGATACTGTAACTTCTCTCCCAAAAGACAAAGTTGCCTCAGAACTCGAGTCACGACTTCAATTCCATAAGAAATTTATGATAGGTGCTCAAACGAATAAAGTAGGGCTAGGATCAAGTAGGAAAGTTCAAGACATAGACATAACAAAATCTTTTATTCGACAAGACGAAAACGATAATTACCGACTCCACGCGATGAGCCTAGAAATTCAAAACGAATGAATGACCATAAGAGATTTTTGCATTCCACTAGCTTTGAAGTGGCGCACCTTAATTTATGATTGGTCCCCAGCATTATTAACATTCTATCTTAATGCATTCCAAATGACTCTCCCAGATCAAAGTAATCTCCCAGAGAAAAGTCTTGCAACATCTGTGGGGAGGCAATAGGAACCGCGAAACACCTATTAGTAGGGTGTAGGGTATTTCTAGATAAAGGTCAATACTCGCGTCGCCACGACAAGGTATTAGAAATTATACGGGAAGCGGTTACAACCACTAAACGATCTGTAGAATTCGTAAAAGAAGGCTCCTCCAAAAAATCAAAAGCGAAGCCTTATTCAATATTAGGCGCGGCTCCTGATTGGACTCTCATGATGGACACGTATGAAAAGCATTACAAAATCCTTGGGGATGTTGGTGTTTCGTCATCCAGACCGGACTTATTCCTGTATTCGAAACATCTGAGGCGCGTGATACTTGTGGAGCTTACTGTTCCTTGGGAAACAAACATCCCAAGGGATCACACATTCAAGCTCAATAAGTATTACGAACTGACCAACGAACTGATCAGAAATAAATTTATAGTTAGTTTGTACGCGGTAGAAGTGGGAGCGAGAGGTATAACAGCAAAATCTCTCTATAGCCTACTTAAAGACCTTGGCCTTTCTAGAACAAGCATTGGTTCATTTCTAGAACGTATTTCAAAGGCGACATTAGTAGGATCTTTCCAAATTTGGTTAGGTAGGGAGAGGAGTGTGGAGGGTAAAGGTGAGCGTTTTTGCGCATAATAAAGGGGCCCCTTAAACCTACTCCTGGGTCGCAAGTCCCAGGCACTGCTTGCACTCCTCTCCTTGCAACGCGATGAGCCCGGCACCCGCACGGTGAATCCATGGATTGCTAAGAAGCTTCGTCTCGTCTTAAATACGGTACGGTAAATAGAGTACGGTCTACCGGCGCACTCTGGTATGGAAGCGTGCAAACCGTCTCAAAAATGGCTTTTGTGAATGTTCAGTATTGAAAATTTTGGTTATTCATATAGTTAATTGAATGATTATCATTTAAAATAGATTTTTTTTACAAAACTAGACCTTCAAGTTGATGGTGAAAATAACGTCGATTGTGTAGCTCAGAATTAATTAAGTTTACATGATCATATTTTGATTATGTTCAATGAAAAACTGTGTGATATATGATTATAATGGTTATTAAATGAAGCACAAGTTTTATAAACTGATACCTTGGAAAGACGAGGCAAAATACCTAGGAGTAACGTTCGATAGAAAGTTAGTTTTCACTGCCTATATTAGGACCGTTCGTAGCAGAGCGGCCTACATATTAGGTCGTTTATATCCGCTGTTAGGCAAGCGGAGTAAAATGTCCCTTTGCAATAAGGTGACACTTTACAAAGCTTGCATAGGTTCCGTCATGTACTAAGCGAGTCCCGCTTTTGCGCACGTTAATCTGAAACCCCTTCAGGTGATTCAGAACAGGTTTACACGGATTGCAACCGGGGCGCCGTGGTTCGTACGCAACATCGATCTCCATAGAAACTTAGACCTTCCGACCATCGCTCAGAACTTAAAGGGGCTTTCTCAAAAGTACTTTGAACGTGCTGAGCGACACCCGAACCCACTGGTGGCTCACGCCGCAGATTATTGACCACGTAAGACTACTTTAGTCAGAAAAAGAAGACCCAAGTCGGTACACGTTGATCCCGACGACGCGTTCACAGTGGGTAATAACATGTACGCGTAGGCATAAGTGACACCACACAACATGCAGACATACACCCTCTATACCGGTATAGACGAGGTCCCAACTGAGTAAGTGCTCCGTTGCTCCGGCGTTCTGCCGTCGGAGAACGCTAGTGTTCAAATTTCCTTAGTTTCCCTCCTGACTAACGACGCCCCGAGCCGAGGTCCGTGTCTCAATCTGAGACGCCCTCGGGACGTCGTTCCCCATGGGGGTCTGCCCCCCCCATTTTAAGGGTGGGTCTCCTGACCTACCCGCTCCCCCGGTGACGCTGTAATAGCCAACAAGGCTAATAGTATAGACATACACAAAAAAAAAGGTTATTAAATACTCTGTTTAAGAAGTAATTAAATGGACGTTTAAGTAAAAACAAGAGAGGTAAAAAAATAATTACAGCACCTAATATTGTGTCCTTATTAAAAACTTTAAATGTACTTTTGACAGTGAACGATGTCTGCCGATGCAGTAATTTTGATTGTATCACTTAAAATAAGTAATATAGAAGCCAATACAAAAAAAGGGAAGTGGGAATTGTTTTACTACGAATTTAAGGCGTGCGAAGCCGCGGGCAAAAGCTAGTTACATAATAAAATAAAAGTGTCATATGTCATCCAGAGTAAGAGTGAGTTTTCTGTGAAACCTGTTTACTTTATAATGAAATATTATAATATGCACATGTTTAGTATTTCAAGGGCTAGCAATGTCCCTCATTTTCATTTTTTATTATTCGACTTCTTCAAAAAGCAGGAGGTTCTCAATGCGGCCGGTATATTTTCTTTTTTGTATGAACACCGATTTCTCCGAGGTTTCTGAACTGATTTTAGTAATTCTTTTTTTTTTTTGATGCGGAATACTTTCGACTTGGTCCCATAAAAATTTGATTCAGGTAGGCCCATTAGTTTTTATTTTATGAGCATTTTTGTCCAAGTTTTGAACTAGTTTTATATATGTACACCGATTACGCGAAGATTTCTGAACCGGTTTAAGTAATTCATTTTTTTATTCGCTACGGAATAATTTCGAATTGGTCCTATAAAGTTTTAATTCAGGTAGGGCATTTAGTTTTTATTTTATGAGCATTTTTATTTTTATGTATGTACACTGATTTCTCCGCGGTTTCTGAACCGATTTACGCAATTCTTTTTTTGTTAGATGCGTTTTTTTCGTTTCGAATTAGTCTCATAAAAATTTAATTCAGGCAGGCCCATTAGTTTTTTATTTATGAGCATTTTTGTCCAAGTTTTGTAATAGCTCCTCCGGGAGGAAATCAAATCGTGCTGTGACTAATGACATCTGTTGTTTTAGATATAATCATTTCTTACAGACTGTACATGGTACTTCAGCATATTGATTTATGGTGGTTATAAAATTACGCTCATTCATTGAACGAAGTCTTTGTGAACGCGCTACGCTAAAAAAACCGACTTTAAAACTAAAAATTTAAAAATGATGAAGATTTAATATTTATTATATTCTACCTATTATTTATATGTCCTACTTACTAATAGGTTTGAAGTCGGTGCCAAACAAATAATTATATTTAACCACTTAAATGAATACGAACAAATCATTACAATGAAATCCCTACTTTAATGATTAAGATACGTAAATAAACACAATAAAATCAATTAAATCTTAATATTATAAGCAGTTCAATCAATACGAAGAATAGTGAAAAAAAAACCAAGATTACGAAAATGTATTCAACAGAATTCTTAAACTAAATGGACATGTGAATTATAAAATGCCTACTTCTAAAATTAAGATACGTAAATAAAGCTAAAATGAAATCTTAATATGATTACTAGCTCGAATCGATACGAAGAAAAACAAAAAATAAATAATTACGAAAATGTATTCAACCAAATTCCTATACTAAATGGCCTGGCACCGACTTCAAACCTATTAGTAAATAGGACATATAAATAATAGGTAGTATATAATAAATATTAAATCTTCATTATTTTTTACTTTTTAGTTTTAAAGTCGGTTTTTTTAACGTAGTTATTATTATGAGACTTGGACAGTTGCGAGTGAGGCGAAAACTCTTGAAAAGTGATTAAATACTTTAATATAATTCAAGAACTATAGCCTTCATGTCACTTTTGAATTAGAATATTGATCAATGTATCGTACAAAGGGTATCGATGGACCCCACAACACAACCCCTAAACGGGCGACGTCATCGAATGTTACGTACGCGAATACTATGAGTACGTGACTAACTGATTTACCTGCCCGATCTAGGTGTGGTACAATAAAGGTCGTCGCTTTGTCAGTCTGTAATATTCAGGAATTTGGGGTTTCCCAGGATGTGAAATAAATTGTATACTATGAAAGCAAAAGGACATAATTAAGGGAAAAAGGTTGGATACTCAAGTGTTCCGTTAGTGTATTGTACTTTCTTGTATTGATAATGTGTTCTGTCGCTGTAACATTTATGAAGAAACAGTAATGACGAATTTAAGTTCAGACCACTGTGGTCTAAAATTTTCTCTATTAATTAATCACGAAAGTGAAAAGCCCCAAAAGTTTACTTGTAGACCAATTACAAAAAACCGGGTCCTAACATTTAAGAATACTGTTCAGCAAAAAGTGGGTAAAGTAGACATGACCGATGATAATCCAAATAATTTATATAATAACATTTTCGGTTTTTTGTTACAAGAATTTAATAATGTACCTAAAACTTAAATTTAGTGATTGGGCTACCGTGGGAATATATAAAAGTAGAGATAAGTTATATGATTTATATGGTGAGAGGCAATGGAATCAAGATCCGGTATTCTTGAATAAAGTTAGGATTTTTTCTAAAATATTTAAGACCGTTTGCATACAAGCTAAGTCGATTTACATAAGAAATAAAATCTTAAACTCAGAAAATAAAATAAAGGCAACTTGGAATGTTTTATCTAGTGTTTCTGGGAAAAATAGGGCTGCTAATGGACCTATTAAGTTAAAAATTGATAATATTGAAATAAATTCAAATTCAACTGTGGCGGCTATTTTTTTTAACGAAATTCCTTTAACAGTCACGCGTAATTTAAATTCTTCACCATGTGATGCAATCGTCGAATTGACGAATAACGTAAGAGTCAGAAATAAATGTTTTGTTTTTAAACCTGTTACATCATATGAAATTGTTAAAACTTTTAGAAATCTAAATATGAAAAAAACCGGTGATCTTTGGGGTATGTCAGTAGAATTACTAATAAGTATTATAAATGATATTGCTCCACAATTATCCTTAATTTTTAACAAATGTATTAAAACCGGTACTTTCCCAGACTTAATGAAAAATAGTAAAGTAGTTCCTTTGTTCAAAAGTGGCGATAGACTAATACCCGGAAATTATAGACCTATCTCTATTTTACCTACTTTAAGTAAAATCTTCGAAAAAATTATACTAAACCATATGTCAGAATTTGTTTATAGCAATGAAATCATGCATAGTGAACAATATGGTTTCACCAAAGGCAAATCAACAACTGATGCAGGTGCCGCGCTTCTTAAACACATTTACGACGCATGGGAAAAGTCACAGAATGCAATCGGAGTGTTTTGTGATTTATCTAAAGCCTTTGATTGCGTGGACCATCAAACATTACTTTGCAAACTTAATCACTATGGTGTGCGTAGTGCTGCGCTTGATCTTATTGTCTCTTACTTGAATCAAAGAGTTCAGACGGTTGATGTAAATAATTGTAAATCGGTTGGATCTCACCTAAAAATGGGTGTTCCACAAGGATCTATTCTAGGCCCTTTCTTATTTTTACTCTATATTAATGATTTGCCCTTTTACGTAAAAGGACTATGTGACATTGTACTTTTTGCTGATGATAACTCACTTATTTTAAAAGTTGATCGTAATAAACCTAATTTTGACAAAGTTAACTGTGCTCTGTCACGTGTTCTTCATTGGTTTGAAATTAATAATTTGGTATTAAATACTAAGAAAACTAAATGCATGGAATTTACACTTCCTAATGTAAAAAGTCAAGATTGTAGTTTATTCCTTAACAATGAAGTGTTAGAACTGAGTGACTCGACAACTTTCTTAGGTATAACTTTAGATAAAAAGCTCCAGTGGAACTCCCATCTCTCGACACTCGCAAGCAAACTTAGCTCAGCTGTCTTTGCAATTAAAAAAGTAAGACAATTAACAGACGCTAATACGGCTCGACTCGTTTATTTTAGTTATTTTCACAGTATATTGTCTTACGGTATCTTACTGTGGGGCAGCGCTGCCGAAATTAATTCTATATTTATTTTACAAAAACGAGCTATACGGGCTATTTGTAACTTAAAAGCTAGAGACTCCCTAAGAGAAGTTTTTAAAGAAATCGGTATTCTTACGGTCACTTCTCAATACATTTTTAATAACCTACTATATATACGCCAAAATTTAAATGACTATAAAAAAAACAGCGACAGACATACTATCAATACAAGAAATAAAAATAGGCTCATAACGCCTAAATTTAGACTTCAAAAAGTTAAGAAATCCTTCATGGGCTTGAGTATACGCATATATAATAAGGTTCCACAAGATATCTTAGATCTTCCTTTTCTTGGTTTCAAATCTAAAATTAAAGGTATATTATTAAATAAATCTTACTATAACATTCAAAAGTTTTTGGTTGATCGAAATGTGTGGAACTTGGGTCATTGACTCATTTGCAGGGTTGATGTTATAATATAATATATTTAATTTATAAGTCAAACATTGTTAAATATTATTTAAAAAGAGCAACTGTTGAGTTTCTGGCCAGCTCTTCTCAGCAGAACAGCATTCCGAGCTGGTGGTAGCTTACTCACAGACTGACTATACTGACCAATTTAATGTAATTGACGATTCAAAAGTGCGTGTAAACGCCTACTTGAATAAAGATATTTTGAATTTTGAATTTTTTTGAATTTTGAAGTGATCTCTGGTACGACGCACACTTCTATTGGGAGGCAGTCACCAATTTCCACACTCGATAACAATCACGAAAGTTAATATTTTAGATACCGATGATAATTACTCCGCAAAACGCTAATATGATGAAGGAATCACTGACAGTCGTTCCGACTGATACGCGTGCAATTATCGAACTCATTCCTATAAACTATTCCGGACAATCAATAAGATATACATTTGAAAAACGAGATAGTATTTATTAAACAGCCAAGTAGTGTTGCAAAGTACAAAACACGAAATTATTAATTTGTAGTATTTATAAATATACTATAATATTAAAGCTAAGTTATTGTAATATCTTTATAATATGATAAGTTTTTATATAAGCTTAATTTAAAATTGATAATTAAATTTACTGGTCTAGGTTACAAGTAATAAACTAATAAGCTGAATGAATGAAACTAAATCTAATGACTTATTTTAATGTTGGCTTATTGTATAACTCAAGACATATCTCATATTTAAAAGGATAAACCCTTAAACCTCTGTGATTTCCGTCCTATCTCCATTTTACCCTTCCTTTCAAAAATTCATGAGAAATTAGTACTTGAACAGCTAAGTCTATTTCTTAATGAAAATCAACTTTTAAATCCCTGGCAGTCTGGATTTGGCCCCGGTCATAGCACGGCTACAGCGCTAGTCAAAGTCACTGATGACATTCAACTGGCAATGGACAATACACAGCTTACAATTTTAACCCTGCTTGATTTTAGTAATGCATTTAATACTGTCGATTATGATATTTTACTTACCCTATTACGTTCTATCAACATATCTCCATCGGTAACAGACTGGTTTCGGAGTTACCTCACTGGTCGTCGACAACGCATTCGGAACGATAAGACCTTATCGTCCTGGTGTAGCGGCTCGGCAGGGGTACCTCAAGGTGGCGTGTTATCTCCTTTATTATTTTCAATTTTCATAAATTCTGTTACTAAATATATATCTTCTCTCTATCACATGTATGCAGACGACCTTCAAATTTACAGACATTCCAGAATTGAAGATCTTACATCTTCCATATCTGCCATTAATATTGACCTGACTGCAATTTCTGAGTGGACTAAGCAGTATGGACTTAAAATAAATCCTGTTAAGTCCCAGGTTATTATTATTGGCAGTCCCAGTATGATTGCAAGAATAGATGGAGATAGCATTCCTGCAGTTACATATAACAATGTTCCAATATCCTATTGTTCCACCGTCAAAAATCTGGGACTACACCTGGATCAAACATTATCTTGGACTAGTCATATCAAAGAACTTAAAAAAAAAATCTTTGTTGCTATGGGATCTCTATGGCGATTGCAACATTTTCTGCCGATTCCTACCAAAATTATGTTAGCACACTCTCTTTTTCTAACTTAACAAACTTGAGCGACTCCAAAATATTGCTATAAGGTTCATATTTGGTTTAAAAAAATATGACCACGTTTCTGAATTTCGCAAAAAACTCAAGTGGCTTCCATTTCGCCGCCGCCGGGATCTACAAGTTCTCTCTCTTCTGTACTGTGTATTATTTCACATGAAATCACCCTCATATCTGAGGGAGAGATTTCAGTTTATTGGGCTGCCAGCTGATGTACGATCATCAAAATTTTTAATTACACGAATGCCAGCTCATAACTCAAAATTTTTCAAACATTCTTTCACGGTCCATGCGACAAAATTATGGAACGCACTGCCTCTCTTTATTAGAAAATCTAAATCCTTGCCGATATTTAAAAAATCTGTAAAGGAATACTATTTATCAGGAAAAAACTAAGACGACTTTTTATTATTATTATATATATTTTTTGTTATTATTATTATTTTCTAATGTTATCATTAGATTTATTACTTATGTGTATAATTAATTCTCTATTATGTATAAGCACTGTATAAATTTTAATTGGTATTGTTTAGTTTATTAATTAATATGTATTGTATATAATTATATGTGTATTACGTTTATGTATTTATGTGTATTTATTTTTATGTATGTTTACAATATTTAAAACTTTTAACCACCTATCTATGTGCATTAATATTAAATTCCTTTCAATGTGGTTGTCTGGAAGAAATCGCCTTTAGGCGATAAGACCGCCTTTTGTATTTACCCTGTTTTTATTTGTAATTGTTTAAATGTATTTTTTTTATGTGGTTTACAATAAAGAATATAAATAAATAAATTTATAGAAAATCAAATAATTACAATAACCTTAAAATATATGGATCTGAGTTTATTTTTGTAAGGATGATATATGATTTATGGATAATACTCAGATTTTTATTGAGATAGGTTTGAAGCTGACAAAGACCCTGGAAACTGCTAGTATAATTAGCAATTAAATCAATAATTAAATCAATCAATTTCAAATCATAACCGTTCCATCTTAGTTAACATGAAAAGTTTTAGCGTACAAGATATTGTAACAAAATACCGAACAAGAATATTGACAAATGCCGGCAAATAATTATTCCTGTCACGCTCACCGCCTCTCCATTTTTATCCTCAAATACGGCTGTTATTATTTCAACGTACTAAATAAAATAAAGGCATTATGGACAAGCTGATCACGCGGATTTTTATGATGACAAATCTATATAATATAACCCGATAATTTTTAATATTTCTGGATTGTGATATTTTTTTCTTTTCTCAAATTATCCTGTAAAGACTTTTATAAAACTTTATCATTTAGCTATACATTTTAGGTATGTGTATACATATGGGAACAATGTTGATATAATAGAATCATTAAATAAATTTAATATTTGTTTTATAACTCTTAAGAGGTTTATTAGGTTTGAGCCTTTTATCTTTTAAATTATAACCAGATTCCGGAAAAAATAAAATTTTACTTATTATTATTGAATAAAAGTGATTTGTTTAGTAAATTTTACGACCAATTATCAACATAATAAATGAAAACAGTTTACATAATAATTTACATTTAACTTCGCTCGGTGGTAGATCATAACATCCCATCGCCGGCAAGGTTACCACTCATCGGGCAGAGTCATACCGCAAAGCGACCCAGTTGTTTTCTGGCACGTTATTCGATGAAGGCGTATATGGGAAATGGGTGGAAAATAAGTGGGTCAGCCACCTATGAAAGGCTGCCCCGCCAGCGGCTGGGTGGCTTCATCGTGCTAGGTAGCCACCTAGTGGCATGACATCACCCATTTGGACCTCGAGTTCTATACGTACCGCCTCCTTTAACTTCATTTCTCATTATTTGCTTGCACTCTAAAATTTCACATGTCGACCACCAACTGGAGATAGAGAAGCCACAATTGCTCTTTTTTGACGGAGACGCAAATACAATATTCTTTGATGGTTGCACAATTAGATTATCTAGTCTTAGTCTAGAGAGACGGCGACCGCTTCTCCGTTCTTCTCAATGAAGGACTCCACTAGAAAGTCTCCAGTGGACCAATTTCGGCAACCCGTATTGTCGGTCACTGAGGAAATCGTTACCTTCTAGGTATGCTAGAAGGCGCGAGTTCAATAAATGCTCCATAAACTTGCAGAGTATAGAGATGATCTAAATCGGTCTATAATTGGCAGTATTGGCTCAGCTGCCTCTCTTTCAGTCTTCAACGAAAGGCGATACAGACGTGTCAATACAAGAGACAACTCAGCTGCGAATGTCTTGAGCAGAATGGCTGGTATACCATCAGAACTTCTGGTTTTATTCAAAACTAAACGACACAATGCTCTCCATAGCTCTTTGTTCGTAATACGGATTTTGGGCATCGAAATACGGGCCTGGGGAAGATATGCTGGAGAAGCAATGCCAGTGTCTAGATGCGAATTAACAGCAAACAAGGAAGCAAATGCATTCGCTTTTTCTGATGCTGTATGAGCTAGGGATCCATCTGGGTCAGTTGGTATGACAGAGATCATTTCGCCATTCTTAGCGATTCGATCAAGAAGAACCTACCGCCATATATTATTGTAGGATTTGGTAGCTTGGTTAAAAGCTCTCTTGAACTTACATCCGGATCTTTGCAGCTTCGAGCATGAGCCCAAATGAAGTATGCCGAATGTTTTTAATGTTTTCAACCTTCAACATGACCGCATTCGGTATTAAACCATGGGCGAGTTATACCACCGATGGGTACGTCAACAAAAGGAACGAAATACTCTATCGCCTGATGCACCACATCGGTTATACCATTCGCGCAACCCAACGGATCCAAAGAACAGAAGCAGACCTGTCACCAAGGATAAGACACAAAAAAGTGCTGCATCTCATCCAAATCTGATGACTTGTATTTACATACTCGCCTAACACTATGCGGTTCGAGGGCTGCTGGGGAGTACGTAAACACAGATTTCACCAGACATTGATCGGAGGTTCTCAAGGGGGAGGTTCTTGTCAGCAGAAGAAGGTATGGGCATAGCCAGTCCTGATGACAGGCATTAAAGTCCACCAGAAAGACGAGCTGCTCTGAAGGGTACTGATACAGAGCCGTATCAGCGAGATACCCAAATACACTAGTTGTCTCCTGGTCACCGCTGTGCGAACGATAGATGCAAGAATACAGGATTTTTTCATTTTTTCAAGTTTGCAGTATTAACATCAGCAGACTAGCAGTCTCAAGAAGACAATATTGTTATTTGGCTTGTAGGTTATACAACAAAGTCAATGAGATATTAAACATTTATCCTTGCAGTTTAAAGCAATGTGAAAAACTTGGTTTGGTTTGGTTAAAACGCCTAAATTATGAAGATACAGAAAAAATTATAACTTCTTTATGAATACCCCCGCATGTCACTCATACATACACACACGTACACACACATACACATACAAACACACATATACACACACACACATACACATACACATACACACACACACACGCACACACACACACACACACACACCCGTGGGCAGAGGTGTACTGCTACACGGCGCGTCCCCAAGGTTGCGGATAGGGGCAAGCCCAAGACTCGCATTGTCGACACAGGGTAGGGGTGAAATAAAATAGCTCCCGCGGACAAAACACAACCCGACGTCAGTGGTCTAGCGTGCCCAGGACTGGAAGGCGACAGGGTATGGTCGTCTCGAGCGCTTCCCTGAGGGTACCAGGTCCCACCTCAGGCGTAATTAAGTGGCCTTACTTCGGCAACCGGGGCTCTGCTGAAGTGGACTTAGTGATTCCCTAGGTTCTCGTGGGAACAATATGGAAAAAAATAATAATAAAACAAAACTAACAGAGCAAACGCAAAACAAGGAGAAGAGAAGTCATCCATCCAATACTCAACAAAGTATCGAAACTGACTTAAATAGTATGTTACTAAGTCATGAGCAGCTGATTAATTCTCTGGCCGACTTTATAAAGACGAAAATGAATGTACATGGAGAAATAAGAAAGTTCACAGCATCATTAGGCAGCTCTTTCAAGAAGATTTCGTTGAGGTTGGAAAACAGTAGTCCTGAGGTGCAACGCCCTGTTACCTCAGTTGCAGAGACGCAGACTAATTCACTCCTCCCGAGAACATACTCAGAGCTGACAATGAATGACACTGAAACGCAGGATGAGACGGAAACGGATTTGTCGCAATTCCGGCAAATCCGCAAAATAAAACGAAAGGTGCGTACCTCACCTGAGGGAGTGAGCAAGGATACAAAAAAGAGGAAACAGGAAGCTACTCCCATACCGTCACTGAACAGTGAAGTGAAAAAGCCGCTACACGTATCTGAATGGAAAACGGTGCAAAAGAAGGGACTAAAAGAGAAAAAACCTAATGTTAGGGCCAATGCGGTGCTTATACGCCTCAAGGAAAAAGAAAAATACGCCGATATTCTGAAACGCGTGAAGCAAGACTCGGCCACCGAAAAAGTGGGCCAATATGTAGATAAAATACGTAAAACTATGGCAGGAGACATGCTACTTGTCCTCTCGAAGAGTAATAATGATAAAACAGCCGATATAAAGAAAACAATTAGTGATATCCTTGGCCACGAGGCAATAGTAGAAAGTAAAGTCCCAGAAGTTGTGGTCGAAATTAAAGACCTGGATGAAACTACCACTAAGTTAGAGGTATTAAAAGCACTACAGAAGGCTGTCAATGGAGACAGCAGTATCGTTCTAGGTGCAATTGGGTCTCTTCGACAAACATATGGTGGGACTCAGACAGCCACCATTAAAGTGGATGAGCAAACGGCTACAAAAATCATTGGTGATCGTGGCAAGATTAAAATAGGCTGGGTGAATTGCAGAGTAAGGAGGATAGAAAAGCCTACGAAATGTTACAAATGCTGGAGATACGGGCACTTGGCAAGTAAATGCTCAAGCACGATAGACCGATCTCAGCTGTGCATGAAATGTGGAGAAGAGGGTCATAAAATTACCAACTGCAAAAAAGATGCTTCCTGTGCACTCTGCCTTGAAGAAGGCAAAAATGACAATTTTACCCACATCGCAGGCTGCAGTAAATGCCCAGCTTTCCAAGCAGCAGTTCAGATGGTCCGAAAGAATCGACGATGGTAAGGATCCTCCAACTAAACCTCAATCACTGTGAGGCCGCTCAAGATTTACTTAAGCAGACGGCGCAAGAGTTACAGCTGGATCTGATCCTAATCTCAGAACCATATAAAGTCCCAGAAAATAACTCATGGGTTACTGATTCTGGTGCTAAAGCTGCCATATGGTTTTATAACCTGCAGCCTTGTCAGGACGTTACTCCAAAAACTGGATTTGTAAGAGCCAAACTAGAAGAAATACATTTCTACAGCTGTTATACTCCGCCTAACCTCACAATGCAGGAATATAATGACTTTCTGGAAAGACTCGCAGACGACGTAAGAAATCACTATCCTGTTGCCATCGCAGGTGATTTTAATGCGTGGGCAACTGACTGGGGTAGTAAATGGACAAACGCCAGAGGATTAGCACTCCTAGAAACCATGGCGTCCCTAGATGTTGTACTTCTCAACAGTGGAAACAAACCCACTTTTACAAAAGGACTTGCAAGTTCTATTGTGGACCTAACTTTTGTAAGCATGAACTTGGCAAAAGGTAACAACTCTTGGAAAGTCACAGAAATTTACACGGCTAGTGATCACCAAGCAATATATTGGGAAGTCTTGGACACAATACCTAGGGTGCTCACCAAGAGAAGCAATACAATTGGATGGAAGATTAATGGCTTTGATCTGGAAACATTCCAAACTGCTTTGGATGGTAAGCCCACAGATCAAGGTTATGATGCTAACGAAAAAGCAACTGTTGTCATGAGTAAAATTGTGTCAGCTTGCGATGCCTCTATGCCGCGGAATCGTTGGCCAAATAGACTTCCTCCAGTTTATTGGTGGAATAACACAATAGCCAAGCTTCGCAAAGAGTGCATTCAAGCAAAAAGGCTTACACAACGGGCGCGGAAGAAGCCTAACACCTGCTACCACACACGGATGGAAAAGTATAAAGAAGCACGTCGAATGCTCAAAAATGCTATCCGAGATAGTAAAAAGAAGTGCTGGAATGAACTTCTAGAGGAGGTTGAG